>PVJL010004619.1:0-115694 GCA_004026885.1 Lyroderma lyra
CCAGAGTTCCTTTTTCTCCACACCCTCTCCAGCACTTGTTATTCCTTGTCTTGTTGATAATAGCCATTCTCACAGGTGTGAGGTGGTATTTCATTGTGGTTTTGATTTGCATTTCCCTGATAGCTAATGAGGATGAGCATTTTTTCATATGTCTGCTGGCCATTTGTGTGTCTTCATGGGTGAAAGTTATCAGAATTTTAACTTGACATGTATATCTGTGAACTTGGAATTTTCTCAGCTTCTTTAATCTGTATGTCTATGAGCATATCTCTTGCCGAATGTGCAGTTTATTTTTTAATTACTTTTTTAAGACTCATCTTCTTTCTGTTTTGGGGTGTTTTTTTTTATCCCCAGGACTCTAATGGTACAACATTTAGATTTCTTATTATAGTCCCACAGATGCTTGAAGCTGTTAATTTTTTTCGGTTTATTTTCTCTGTTGTTCATTGGGTAATTTCTACTGTGCTACCTTTTGTCCTCTGATTCTTTCCTCTGTTTTCTTCATTCTGTTGTTGAGCATACTCACTGAGTTTTTTTACTTTGGTTATTATATTTTTTAGTCCTAAAATTTCCATTTGGTTTTTCTTTATATCTTCTTTTTCTCTGCTGGATTTTCTTTGTTGAGGCTTAGCATTTTTTCATTTTTTTCTTCAAATGTGTTTATAATAATTGCCCACTAAAGCTTTTTTAAAATCATGGGTGCTTTAAAATCTTTGTCAGGTAATCCTAGCATCTGTTATTTCACTGCTGGCATCTATTGATTGCCTTTTTCATTTGGCTTGCGATCTGTTGGCTATTTAGTATAATAAGTGATTTTTTTTTTATTGAAACCATACAATTTTGTATTATGTGTGAGATTCTAGACAAGGGATGTCCAGTCTTTTGGCTTCCCTGAACCACATTGGATAAAGAAGAATTGTCTTGGGCCACACATTAAATACCCTGACATTAACGATAGCTGATGAGCTAAAAGAAAAAATAAGTTGCAAAATAATCTCATAATGTTTTAAGAAATTTACAAGTTTCTGTTGGGCTGCATTCAAAGCCACCTTGGGCTGCATACAGCCTGTGAACCGCAGGTTGAACAAGCTTGTTATACACCTTGCTAAAACATGTTTTAGCTGACTTTCTCTGACACCACTCCAGAGGGAGCTGGAGGTGGGAGGTGACACTGTCTCATTACTATCTAGTGGACTTAGAGGTCTAGGTTTGTTACTGAGCCTCAGTTAACACCCTCCATGTTTTGGGTGGGGGGTTCTTGTTACTGCTAGGTGGGAGTGGAAAGTCCATCTCCCACTGTTGTCTCATTATGTTTTGTGAATGCCCTGACTCTTCCACTTGGCCTTCTCTGAACCCATCAAAGGGTGGGGGCACCTCATTACTGACAGCTGTTGGGGGGAAGGCCAGGCTTCCTACTTTGCATTCTCTAATACTGAGGCCTCACACCCTACTCAGCTTTGCTGGCATGGATGGGGTTGGGGCCACAGCCTTTCCTGTGCTGTTTGGCTGAAAGAGGGTGGTAATTGTCTTGCTAAGCTGATACTTGCCTGCTTCTTTGGTTAGAGAGAGGATGCTTTGTTGGGACGTCTTTGTGTGTATCTGTCAGTATTTTCAGGCTGCTGGCTTCTTTACCTCCAAGACTAAGATACAGGAGGCAAAAAGATAATCCAAGAAACTCACCACTCTGTTATTCTTTGAGTCCCGAGGGCTCTAGCTAGTCCACTCTCTTTTGTCAACCATTCTGAGTCTTCTTATGTTTGCTTTTTACATAATGTGCAAGGTTTTTAATTGTTCTTAGCAAGAAGACTATAAAAGTTATACCCATCTCCTTTCTCCAGAAGTTTAACCATCCAACTAATTTTGAATTTCAGATTTTATATTTTCCAATTCTAAAATGTCCACTGTATTACCTTTTGTAAAGTTCATTTATCTATTCAAATTCTCTATTTCTTTGTGCATGTTCATGTATTCTTCTAATGTATTTGTGATAACTACTTTAGTGTTCCTGTCTACTAATTCTAACATCTGAGTCTGTTTCTATGACTGCTTTTTCTATTAATTAGTATTTACTTTGTCTTGCTTCTTTGCCTATCTCTTAATTATTTATTATATGCCAGAGATAATACTTGAAAGAACCTTATAAACTGAAGAAAATGTTGTTTTCCAGTTGAGAACTTAACAACTAGGCAACTAGTCTAAAAAAATAATAATTTCAATCCCAATAGTGCTTGGACTATTTGGGGGCTAGGTTGCCACTTAAGTTAGTTTCAATTTATCTCTTGTTTCAGTGATCTAGAGGGTGAGATCCTTTCTGTATACATTGTGTTCTCTACCCTCTTGCAAAAATCTAAGAACTGTTGAGACTACAGAGGGTTTTTTTTGTTTTTGTTTTTGTGTTTTGCTTTCCAACCCAAACTCTTTCATGCTGTTCAAGTCACACATTCAACAAAAATGTTGTGGGAAAAAAATCAATAAGCAAAGAGAATTAGTCCTGTGTTTCAGGATCCTGTGGATCTAATTTATCATCCAGGCCACAACGTCATTGAATCTCTTTCTCCATATTCCTGAAAAGTGTCTGTCTTTGGCTACACCTAGACTTCACAGACAATCAGAGAAGAAAGTGGCAGATAGTTTCTATTTACTTAGAAATGTCTTATCCTTAGGATGTAGTTTTTTTAGACTTCTTTATGTCTACCATTCTCCAATGTTAAAAAATAGATAATTTTTAGCTTTCCTATTTTGCCCATTTATTATAGCAGGAGTAACATAACAGGTGTTGAAATTTCTGTATCCTAATTCAAGCTGCAAATTCTAACTTTAGGTTTCAAGAATGTAGTGATGTTTTACATAATTTGTTTATAGATGGCTTCTAAAAGTTAAAAACCAATAAATTGCCTTTCTATTATATGACTAGGTAACAATTATTACTAAGAGCCGAATAATATGCTAAGAATATGTTTTCTTCTTCCAGGATTTAATATTGGATCCACTTTCCACTTAAAAAGATTCCTAGAGTTAAGTTCAATGGGCTTTTATGTGCCACAAAATTCTACATTTTCAATTTCTTTCTTATTTTATACAATGCCCAATTTCCCCTAATTCTTTCTCAATAGCCAGCTATCTAGTTTAGTAGCTCAGCTATAAATTTAGAATTTTCAGTACTCTTCTGAAAAACTTATTAGTCTGACATAATACTCAGCAGGTTATCATGTCTTTTTTACGTTTTATTTCCTGCAATCTGTCTTTTGGTCTTTCTGAACTATTTTGCCATATATACACACACACACACACACACATATATACACACACACTCACACACACACACACACACACACACACACACATGCTTTCTTGTGTGAGTTTGGTATTTCTTCCATTTCAATTTCAAGTAAGGCTGCTTTCATTTTATTAAGGTAATATCTTTCAAATCTCTCTAGGAATACTAATTAGAATATTTTCTAAGTATACTTCTATTCTTTAAAATCTCTCTTTTTTCTTATGGGAGGTCTCTCTCTTTCTCTCTCATTTTTAAAATAATTGAGTCTATATCCTTTGTATTGAGGATTTGTCCTAATGTCTAAAGATGCTTGTTCTCCATTTAATTGGGAGACTAACTCAAATCTGACTGTGAACATTGTATGGAACTTGACAAATTTTGCTAAATATGAGTGAACAAAGAGCCTGGCAGTTAAGTTTCCGGATCCCTAAATGAGAGACTATGCACCACTTAATTATGGGGGGCTGTCTCTGATACTAACTGTTTTAGCTCCTCACCAAAAAAAAAAGAAAGAAAGAAAAAAGTTTGATTTATTTGAAGAGAATTTCTTGAAATTTTTTTGCCAATGTGCTTTTCTCCATTTGGGCCAAATTCCTTTATGCCAAACAATCTGTGTGCAGACATAGGAGAGAGGTAGAGAGGTCAACCGTTTCTTCTACAGACTTAATTATATTTCATTTCTACTCATTATAGAGAAGGTATTTCCAACTTCCCAGCCCTACTGACTTTCTGAAGAGAAAATAATGTGTTTTCTTTTTTTGTGTGTGGGGAGGTGGGTAGCTCCCTGGCTGGGAATGGAACCCAGGCGGCGGTGTTGACAGCGCCGAAGCCTAGCCACTACCCCACCAGGGAACCCTGAAGAGAAAATCTATTTCACCCTGAGATGGGAACTGCCTAAAGGACCTTTGATTTTATTATTCTCATTTCTGTCTTATCAGTTACCAATCCCAGTATGTTTCAATGTTGTTGCTTGTTTTTCCAGAAGGAATGATTCTATAGAGCAACTAGATTCATGTATACTTCTCACACCCCCTTTTTGGGGGCAGGCCCTTTGAATATTTTTATTTGTTTTATTTGAAGTCATATCAGTAGAGCAAAGAAAGAAACAATCACGCTGCCATCTTGGAAAAGATTTCTTGTTTCTTTATTCCTCTTTATTAAATAATAAAGTTAGATTGTAATAATGTGGTTTCATCCTGACTGTTGTCATATACTATTGTTCATGTAGGAGCGTGGAGAAAAGGCCAGTCAGACCCCTCTAACTAAAAAAGAACCTACAACAAATAAAAACAATTCCAAATACCATAGCTTTAGGGGGAAACATTAAAGTTGCTTGAATAGTGTTCTTTCTATCTATTTCTTTCAAACTATTTTTATGTGGTAGACATGAAAAACCTTAAAGGTATCTTATGAAATATCTTGAAGAAACATTTACATGGAGATAGTGGCATTACCATAGTCAAGTATGTACGTTTCTTCAAATAAAATTAAAACTTAACAAAAAGCTAGAGACCATTAGACAGAGAATAGTAAATTATGCAATAACAAGCTGATTCTGCTGAGATGAAAGCATGAAAAAGAAAAAAAATTAGTAAAGGGAATATTCTAATTCCCATCTTGATTGTGCATTTTTGTTACATGATAATCACTTACAGTCATTTCAGTTTTTGGTAAGAAAATGTGACATGTCAATGGACTTAACAAAACACGGGACATGTATTGTCTCAAAAGCCAAGAAGTCCATGAGTAGGAATTTTCCAGGCTTGGTGAATTCTATAAGTATTTAATGTCTTTAAGAACCCAGATGGTCTCCATCTTTCCAATTTTTCTTTCTCTGCACATGAGCTTATCTCTCTTCATGGGGGCAGGTTTCTGTCACCACATGAAGATATGACAATGGCCAATGGAAAATGAGCTATTTGTTATCTGGCACTTTTGATCTCCTAATCTAGCTTTCCAACATTCATGAATAAGAGAAGTGGAAAGAACAGGTGGCAGGGTATGAGTGAGAAGGTAATGACACACACTCAACCCTGTTCTCATATGCATCTGGGAGTGTGCAATACTAAACAGGAGAAAGAGACACTTTTTTTCTTCGTGCATAAAACAGCAACCTGCACATTGAGGGCTTCAGAGAGGCCTCTGCCACCTTTAGGCCTTCAGGCATGCTTACGACATCAGCTTCTAGGGGCAGTAAGTAGCAAATAAAGCTAATGTGAGAAGACTAGAGCAAGAAGTGAAGAAACTTAACACTGTCCTCATATCAGAGGCATTGACCCCAGACAACATTAGAGATGTTTCAGAAGACCAAGGCAAGAAAATGGCAGATGTCTCCAAAAAAGCTGGTGGCTCACTTTCAAGTAAATATGCAATGTCATCCTAAGATGTTTTTGTGGGAGTTGAGGTTAATTAAAAATAAAATAGAGATCATACTCATCTCAGAGATGAGGAAACCTCCTGTATCTTACATCGCCTGAGGATTTTTTCTTCTCCCTTATGTGAACTTTTTCATAAACTATTGTATTGTTCTTGTAGCACAATGAATGTTTATCTAATCCAGTTTTCACATCATTTGTTGCATTATTACGTAGTTTGTGATTTCAGTTTTAAATAGGATGTTGTATGTGATGAGGGGACCAGGTAGTTGCAGATGAGGACATGAACAGCAGCCACAAACTGCAGATGAGACATAAAGAAAATAGACCAAGAAAAGGAGAGGAGGGGATGAAGTGATTTATCTTCTTTGAAAATGGCCTGGGTGAAAAGGGTGCTACTTGGCCCTGTACTCCTTGACAAGCAAAAATTGATACCTGACCCAAAATGAGCTGTTTGGAGCTTCTCCATGACATATTTGAAACATGAAGGCAGCAAAATAAAATCTGAAAGTCACTGGAATTCAATCATACTAATGGCAGTGCCTAGTGACAGACTAAGCATCTGCTTAGAGTACCAGCAAAGCAGAGGTAGTGAAAAATGAAAAACTTGGGAATATTCCACATAAAAATCAATTGAAATATTAAATATTTGAATTTTTTATATTTCAAAAATCAATAGTAACAAGAAAAAAGGAGAACTTTGTTCAGCTTCTTTAAACTCTTTTCTTAATAGGGACAGAGATTGATGATAGATAAATCTTTATTAGTAAAAAAGTTTTATATATATATATATATACACACACACACACATACACACACACACACACACATACACACATACACACACTCACACACACACACACACACACACATGTTTGAGGTTAGACAATTAATTTTGTGAACTCATCCTAGAAAAAGGGCTACATACCTCATTGCTGAAGATCAGTGCAATCACCTTCCAAGTACTCCCCTTGGGAAGCTCTGCACTGATGCCAGTGCCCAGTCCACCCTTCAAAGCAGTTTTGGAACTCTCTTTCTGGAATGGCCATCAGAGCTGTTGTTGTGCCCAAAGATCTGACTATTAAGTTCGCAAACTCGCCACTGTGTGCTTGCATTGGTAGCACTATACAAAGAACTTGGGTTGCCAAGGCTGTGACACCTTACCAAGCTCTTTGTACAGTGCTGCCAACCTATGCACCTGGTGGCAAGTTCACGCACTTAATTTTCAGATTTTGGGTACAACAGCTCTGATGGCCATTCCAGAAAAAGAGTCCCAAAATTGCTTTGAAAGGTCGACTAGGTGCTGGCATTGTCGCATAGCTTCCCAAGGGGATTACTTCTAAGGTGACCATAGCGATATTCAGCAACGACTTATTCTAGAATGAGTTCACAAAATTAATTGCCCAACTTTGTATATGTACAAAGGGAAGAAAAATATACATGCTGCAGTCCAGTTCAAATGAGGCTAAAAATCCAATATTGTAATTAAATTAATCTGAGTTCATCTCTGTTGTTTGGAACCAAAAGAATATCTCTGATAATATAGTAAAATGGTACCAAATAGATCTAGTGAATAGTTTTTTAGTCAACTAGCATCTAATATTTATTAGCATGTTCATCAACTACAGATGTTATTCAAAATGATGCCAGTACAATATTGTAATAATATACATGAAGTATGGTGTTGAAACCCACGAACCCAGCTGACGTTAGCTTCTGTATCAGGAAAAGGCTTTGATAGAATGATGAGAAACACTCTGGAGAAACGCATACCTGAACGATGGTAAGAATAGGTCTCTGTACCTTCCAATTAATAACAGTCTATTGCTTGTTCTGTGACTCCAAAAAGGACATCACCTAATGTGTAGACTATTTGCTGACTTTTAGTCATTGTATTTTCACAAATGTAGTACTGTCTTAATTTTTTTCCATGTTTAAATCACAAAAATTACTTAATCTTTCTCCATCCTCTCCCAAACCCATAAGCAATAGTTGACTATTTAAACTCAAGGATAGATGTACAGAAGAAGATCAGTAACACCCTTTGTTCTCCTCTGCTCCAACTCAGAGACTACAAACCGTCCTGAAAGGTAAAACCTAACCTGTGGAGAGACGTTTGCCTTCCTTTGAATCATTTAATTTTCAGTAATCCCATTTGCAAGAATTGAGTATCACAGATTTATTTTATTTTTAAATTTATTTTCTAATATTATTTAAACCATAATATAGTGGAAACACGCTGCAAATAACTCTAAATAATTGCTGCCTTTCCTCTTTCTTCATAGGAAACATCTTGTTTCTAATAATGCAAACTGTTCCTGATTTATAGCTTCAAATACTTTAGGTATTACAGTAACTTCAGGGTCATAGTGCCTGCAGAGCATAGCCTTGTTAATCAGTCAAAATGATTTTATGTGTTTTCTTAGAAGCATCAGAAAGGGCAACAGATTTATGGGTGATATCATTTTATGTGCCACTGTGGTATACAATATTGTCATCATGTGTTAAAGCCAGCAATGGTCTTCATTGATTTTAATCATAGTCATACCCATCCCACTCTCCCCTGGGCACCTCCATAAAAGATAAAAGAAATCTAAAGGCATTTATATGATGACCTAACATACTTTTAGTCATTACAAGTTTTTTAATGCTTTCATAGCCAACCATGATAAAGTGCCACTTCTCAAAGGTCATATGTCTTCCTCACTAAAATTCCACCTAGAGACACTGAGGGCTATTGAAATGAGAGCTTTTTAGAGGTGGAGGGAATTCTTATAAATAACCACCACTGAAGAGACTTATTTGCCTCATTTTTCCAAGAGTATTTTGTGTGTGTAATTTTATTCAAGAAAGAGCTTACATTTTACATGGTGATTCATTCATATATCAGAAATTCAATAAAAGTCTTATGGCCAAGAACACAAACTTACAGCAAAGGAGAGAAGGATTAGCTTAAATGGAAACACGTCAGAATAGATCAGATGCTCCTCCATCACCTTTCCTGTGAGCCAAATTTTGTTCTCCAATGGATTGTTCTAGGGAAGGAGAAAGACCCTCATCTACAGTTGTCTCAGTATGAAAGGAAGACATTCATTCATTCATTCATTTAATCAATCATTTCTTCTTTCACTTTCTCAACATTTAGCCAGTAAACCTTCATGAAATTATATCTACATGTCGGGCACAGTGCTAGAGTAAGATGCCAGAGGCTTCCATTTGTTTCTGTCTTCCACAGTCTGCTGAATAAGGCAGATGTAGTGCTGAGGACATAGCAGACCATGGTAGTTGACACAAATATGACAACTTTCCATCTCCCAGGGATTCCCTTTACAGCCATGTTATGCAGTTCTTCTACCTTGACCTCCACTATCTACATCTTCCTTGGCTGAATGATCCAGATGTATAAACATTGACCCTACTGGGCCAATCATCATGTCCTATTCACTGTGTGGTTCCAGAAAAAGCATATTACTCAAGCTGGAAAAACTAAGGTTCTTCTCTTTTGCTTATTTATTCCTTTTAAACTTTAGTTAGAAGGAGAAAGTCCTTTCTTTTCAGGTTCCCCACAACCCATACCCAGGAAAAACATTTAGTTGATTCTCAATGTAAATTTGTTGAGAAAATGATTGCCTGATGTGAAGTTGTTAGAGTAATTACATTCTGCACCTTGTGAAGAAGCCCATTCCAGGAAGAGGATGTTGAGAAGCAGAGAAAAAGTGTGAGAAGTGAGACAGATCCAAAGACATCTGTAAGCCCAGTTCTGCCATCTCTAATACCCACTCAACTTCTTGCCTTCACCACTAATATGTTTCAATAAATTCATTCAAGTTATTAATGAGTCCTAACACATTATTCAATACAAACTTGTTCAAAGATGGACTGACTGACTGAATAAATGAATTAATGAATGAACAAAGGAAGCACTTCAGAGGGTACAGTAATCCCCAAACAAGCAGATGCCACAGCATGGCATGCTGGATATGGTGTTGTAGTCCACAGCATATTTTTATCTTCTACTTGTATTGTATGGTCGAGAAAGCAATCAAGATTTCTCAAACTTTTTTGAAGCTGGAAGTCTGTTTGTGAACTAGGTTCAGTCAGTGAACAATACACACGTATGTGAAGCTTGAAAGGATAAAGTGCGACTGGGCATGTTGTTGCTTTTGCTGGTCCTGATAATTAAGACAGAAGGAATATGTGCCCTCATTTCCCAAGTCTGGTCATCTTCCTGGGTAGGAAAGGTGGCTGCAGTGATACCCAGGGTAGTAGAAATTTCCTTAATCTGACTCACGATGTAGAGAGGAATGACCTTTAAATTCTACAGTTTGATAGGATTCTCCTAAGCTCCTTCCTAGGACTGCCTAGTGTTGCAAACACTGAGTCCTTTCTATTAAAATACCTAAAATCTATACTGAATGGGAAGGATATATGCCAGAATTATGAAGGGTTAAGTGAGGTTTTAATGATGTGCTTCTCAAACTTTGCTCTTCAGGGAACATTTGGCAATGTCTGGAGACTTTTTTTTTTCTTTTGCCTTAAGTTAGGAGTGTGCTGCTACTAGCATCTGGCGTGTGGTAGAGGGTAGAGGTCAAAGACTGTCCTACAATGTGCAAGACACAGGGCCATACAGAAAATTGTCCAGCACTAAATATCAATATAATAGTAAGGCTGAAAAACCCTGGAATAAAATAAGATTTCAACAGATCATAGCAAAAAGATTGGGCTCTTTATTATTGGGCAGGATCAGATGATAAAGACTTGCATATCGTGCTCAAAAGTACGGACAGATTTCTCTCTGACACCTTCCTGTTTACCTTTTACAAGTTTGGCAGGCTTAAGACTCTAAATTCTGGATTTCATTATTGTGAATTTTCACTGTGGAGACTAGTTCCTAAGAATTTCCTGGTTCTAAGAGCAGCAACAGCCATTGACCTTAGTAAAAATTGCTTATAGGTATTAGGTACTACACTACAATCATTACATTGTCACAAATGTCTCCAGTCTGGAAGATCTATAGAGAGACTTCACACATGCTATCACTCTGGGACTTGTTTGAAATCATTATACACATTTATTAAAAAAATCTATAAAAGGACATTAATTTTAACTCTTATCATATGGCTACAATGATCTGAAAAATATTAAGTGGTTTAAAGCACACAAACCAAACACAACAACAACAAGAGACTGTCCTGATTGCTACCATGAAAATCATTCAAGGGTAAGAAAATGGCTCCTTGGTCATCTACACTCTCTGATGCTACTACGTGGGATACAGAGTGATGCCAGCACAACACGAGCCAGGACAGCTGTGATCAAGAGACTTAAGGAGACACAAGTAAAAACTAAAGGAAAAAACAAGAAGCTTGTCAAAAGGGAACTTTTAAATATTCATTTTGAATGACTGAGTTCACCAGGCTTTCTGTGTGCTGCAGATGGCTCAGGGATTCGGGGCAAACAAAGCAACAGTTTTTGCATACTCGCAGCTACTCAGCCGTAATAGCCAGAGGCCCAAAACTCCAGGGCTTTGAGATGATTCAACCAGGTCCCTTTACCTGCCAAATTCCATCCATCTATGACGCCACCATCATAATAATGAGGGTGAAAGGATAGCAGGACCCTGGGTTGTCTTTCCTTTAACATCCACATAGGGTTTCTCCTCAGGGAATGACCTTTTAAATTCCAATTACAGGTTCATTTATGATGGAAAAATGTTTTTGAAGGGAAGGAGAGACACACAAAATTTCTTAGATAGTTTGATCCAAAAATTTAAATGTAAAAAATATTAGGCAAATGGAAAATTGTGCACATTTTAATCAGGCAGAAATTGTTAACTGATTACAGGGAATGGTCTAAGATGTTTAACTCTAAGAAGCAGCCTGTTTCTTTGTTAGACACAGGGGTATGACCTCATCACACAGAGCTTATTTTCTGCATAATGGCTTGGAGAAAAGAAAGAGCCAAACTGCACCATCTTTCTGCCTTTCTGTCAGGAGAGAGCTAATACTCATGTAGTATTATATAAAAAAGTATTAAAATGCATCTTTGAACAACCAAAAATACCACATGGAATGAAATCCAAATAAAATCCTGTTTTTCCTGTAACAGGAGATAAGTTTGCTGTTTATAATGTAGCAGAAAGATAGAGCAGACTTTTCATTCCACAGACATTTTGAGTGCCGACCGTGTGCTCCAGAAATGAAGCACACTGTTAAGTGTTCCAGAAACATACAGAAGTCAGTAAGGGAAGGCCTTTGTTCCAAGTCTAGTAGGTAATATAAAATAAGAAATAATATAATAAAAGTCTGTATATGGCATATATAAAAGAGCTTCAAGTACATTTGAGAGACCATATAACCATGGGTTGATGTCAGGGAGGGTTTGATCAGTAAGGTAATATGAAAGGAATATTAGAGAACTGAAAGAATTTGAACAGAGAGAAACAGAAGGAAACTTTGGTAGAAAGAAGTCAGTAATACTAAGAGAACAGAAGCCAAAAAGCAAATAGACATGTGCACAAAGCGGTGTGTACTAGTATAGCTGAAACTAGTGAAACATGCAGGAAACTCATTAAAAATATGTCTGGAAGGGTTAAATTAGAGACACACAGGCTTCTAGCGTAGAGTAGACTTTAGGAACCCTGTAGTTTAACTCAGTCCTTGTACCTCTGATAGTTGAGATAACAAAGGCTTCAAAAGGTGAAGTTATTAGGTGGGTGCAAACATCAGTGCAGTTTTTGCATTGTTGAAATTTGCCATTTGATATTATTCTTAAATAAATGTGGTTATGTTATACATCATTTTAGTGCACATTTCTTGCTTTATGATTTTTTGCTAAGGAATTATTACTTGCTGTTTATTTTATATTTATTTTAAACTATGGAAATGATGTTAGAAAGCAAATTTGAGTGATTTTCTTATTTGAGTTCGAAATGGGTCATAAAGCAGCAGAGACAATTCTCAACATCAACAACGCATTTGGCTCCAGAACTGCTATGAACATATGGTGCAGTGGTGGTTCAAGTTGTTTTGCAAAGGAGATCAGAGCCTCGAAGATGAGGAGCGTAGTGGCCAGTGATCGGAAGTTGACAACAACCAACTGAGAGCATCACCAAACTGATCCTCTTCGAACTGCATGAGAAGTTGCTGAAGAACTCAACATCCACCTTTTGGTGGTTCGGCATGTGAAGCACATTGGAAAGGTGAAAACGGTTGGTAAGTGGGTGCCTCATGAGCTGACTGGAGATGAAAAAGAAATCATTGTTTTGAAGTGTCCTCCTCTCTTATTCTATGTAACAACAATGAACCATTTCTCAACTGGATTGTGATATGTGATGAAAAGTGGATTTCATGTGACAACCAGCGATAACCACCTCACTGGTTGGACCGAGAAGAAGCTCCAAAGCTCTTTCCAAAGCCAAACTTGCACGAAAAAAGATCATGACCACTGTTTGGTGGTCTGCTGCCGGTCTGATCCACTACAGCTTTCTGAATCCCAGTGAAACCATTACATCTGAGAAATATGCTCAGCAAATCAATGAGTTGCACCAAAAATTGCAATGCCTGCAGTTAGCCTTGGTCAACAGAAAGGGCCCAATTCTCCACAACAATGCCCTCCTGAAAGTAGCATAACCAACGCTTCAGAAGTTGAACAAACTGGGCTACAGAGTTTTGCCTCATCGACCATCTTCACCTGACCTCTTGCCAACTGACTACTGCTTCTTCAAGCGTCTTAACAACTTTCTTGCAGGGAAAATGCTTCCACAACTGGCAGGATGCAAATAATGCTTTCCGAGAGTTCTTCGAATCACGAAGGATGGAATTTTATGCTACAGGAACAAACAAACTTATTTCTCATTGGCAAAAATATATTGATTGTCATGGTTCCTATTTTGATTAATGAAGATGTGTTCGAGCCTAGTTATGATGGTTTAAAATTCACAGTCCCAAGTCGCAATTACTTTTGCACCAATTTAATACTTATGCAAGGTGGTGCAGTAGACAAGGGTAAATAATTTTGTGTCTCCTACGTGTCCACCCCCCATTGTTTTTCTATGGCATATTGCAGAGTAATCTGAGTATTTTAAAATGCCAAGACAAGAAGGTTGTACTAATTACTTTAATTTGGTAAATCTTAAAGAACAGTTAAAGTTCATTGAGAATGGAAGTGACATTATTCATAATGAATCTTGGGAAATAGAAAAAGGAAAATGAAAGGAGCATTTTCTGGAGATGTGAAAGACAAACTAAAAAGTAAAACAAAACAAAATGAAAAAGCAAGATTAACCCTCCAAAGGTTTACTTAGCCTACACATAGATATAACAATCACCTTCATATGTTTCTTTACCATAGCTTTGACAGATCTTAATCATAGCTTTGAATATACGCATGGGCAAACCTGTTGCAGAAATCAAAGACAGAAGACGCATAGCCAATTCGTTATGAAGTTTGTTGTTTAAATACTGCTTAGTTTTAGTAATTCCTGGTTTAGTCATAACCAAATGAACAGTTTGGGTAAACAAATCACCCATAAGAATAATGGGAGAACTCCAGCAGTTATTAAAACAGTCATATCTCAAGCTTTGGGGTATAGAAAACCATATTTTTATTGTAGTTTAAAAAGAATTTTCACTGTGAATTCTAATATTCTCCAAAGCTTAATAGCACACATGGTACATATGGATAAATTCACAAAATATGTGCAATTTGTCTCTAAATAACAATGAGAGGAATGTATTACCGAGTTAGATTTAGACCTAAATTAAAACTGGAACAGTTAAATAAAACAATTTCAGTGCAGGTCAAAATTTTGCTCAAATATGATTTAATATCTCTTTTGATTTTAATTTCAGAAATTAATTGCCTTACATATTGGGCCTTATACGAAAGCAGATAAATCAATGTTTCATGTGAGGCCTTTCCCCCTAGAAACCCCTGGAACAGTTCTTGCTTCTCTTTTGAAGATGTACTATCTAAGGAACAACGTTAATAAATGTTTATTTTAGCTATCATTGAAATGAGCTCTAACAGATTTAAAAAACTATTAAAACATGGTTTCAGTAAGAAATTTTGAAATTAGAATAAAAGTACTCATCATTTTAAGCCATTTCCTGTTTAGAAAAGAAAAAAGTGCAGCTCGCTACCACATTCACTTAATTTTACATAAACTTGCTCTTTCAGGCTGAAGCAAATCTGACTGGTTTTCAATGTGATAATAAAATACAAAAGCTATTGTTAGAGTTATTTCTAAACAGAACTTGTCTTTAATCCTAATGTAACAGAAATGTATATGATGATCAGTATTTAATAAATTTTATCACACATAGAAATGTTACCTTTTCTAGGATTTGATATTTATGGCGATCAAGAATTACTATATTTTATAAATGGAAATACCACTACTAAAAACAGAATGCTATAGATCGAATGAAGTTATTTCTTCCCTAGACTACTGATATACTAGAGTAATGCAAAAATAATAAAAGCAAGATATTTCATGGCAAACTTTGGGGTTAGGGTTAGGATTGTAATCAAGAGTTATTTGGGGGTAAACACTGCAGCCACTAGGCATGAGTATTCTGGGGGTCAACTTGGAAATGGGTTAATAATAGATACCATTTCTTGAGTTCTTACTATAGTAATTGCTTTGCATGCATTCCCTTGTTTAGTCTTTAAAACAATCTTATACCATACATATAGTTATTACCTCATTAGAAGGACTAACTAGGTTGCCCAAAGTCATACATATTCTAACCAGGTTTCATCTGGATTCAAGTTCATGCTCTATTCAATTGGTTGCCACACTGCTTCACGTGAAAAAGAATAATTCAGTTGCAAGGAGAAGAAACATACTGAAGACAGCTTTGGTAGAGGGGATGTAACGGGAGGACATGAGGAAACTTGGTGGAAAGATCTGATGGTGAAAAAGACACTGGGATGTTCAGAAACAGAGGCTAGAAAAGACAGAAGACGGTGAACATGTGCAAAATCTGGAGAAGTCAGTAGCAGCCAGGTGCATCAAGGGAAGTCTTGTTGGTCATGGTTTTAGAACACGCATTTTATGGGGAGTCAGGCACATAGCATAGTGGTGAAGATTAGAGTCTGGAAACAACAAGATCTATGTTCAAAACCCAACTTCCCTCTCAGATAGTTGTGTGATCTTGGATTGTTTCCTTTGCAATAACTTCTTCTGTAAAATAGACACAAAACATCTTTCTTAAAAGGTTGTGTGATGAATAACTATGGTAATTCATATAAAGCTCTTATCACAAAGGTGTACATAATACTTAAATATGTTACTGATTATTATGATGGAGTCTTCATTATATTTGATAGGTGTAAGACCTTCCATGATGCACTCAAAAACATCTTTCACAGACTTACCTCTCAAGAAGAACCTTCCTGTAGAAGGAAATGGGTGTCACCACTATCAAACATACTTTCTGGAACTCTTCGTGTCATTACTCACACTTGTTTCAATTTTCATTCAACCAATAAGAATTTACTGAGCATGCACTGTATTTCAGATGCTCTTCTAGGCATTATAAATATAGAGATAATTAAAATGTATTTCATAACCTAGAAGAATTTAACTGATAAGGGGGTAGAAGAAAATGGTGGTGGCTGCTATATGATGTCATTTCATATCAGGGGAAAGGGAAAGCAAAACTTTTATTGGGCATGTATCACATTCCAAGCAATGTACTAGATGCTTCTATGCATTGTTATCAGATCTTAGTCCTTACCAGAACTTTGTAACTAAGTTGTTTTTTTCTAATAAAAGTGAAGGACAACAAGCTCAAATAAGTTAAATAGTTTGCCCAAGTTTACACATTTACTAAGATGAAAATTTGCCATTCAAGTCCTCACTTTGAACTCAAGCTCTTTCCACCTAATGCTTCCTTTCCAAGGTTCCAAACTGTAAGAGTTTTACTCTAATAAAATAAGAATTAGAAAGTAATCTTTGGGTTTAGCAATAGGAGATTCATTGGTGACCTTGATGAGAACAATTGAATAAGGTGAAAAGATGCTAGCAGAGGAGAGAATGGACACAGTGGTTGCAAAACATTTGAAGTCAGAGAACTGATTGTTTTAGTCCTCATTCTATTAGATCTCTTGATAGCAATGAGCACTTACTTAATCTCTTCTTTTTCAAAAGCATTTTCTTTCTTTGACAACTATGCTTCAGACTCTGAAGTCTCCTCTTTTGTTGCTTATCCTTTAAATGTTAGGGTTCTGGAATATCATTAATACATGCTCCAGAAAGATGACTTAACCTTTACAAGCGGTCATCAAGAAATTCATGGAATGAAGGGGAAGAAGGGTAAAAATAAACATTTATTATTTTTCTTTTCAATATATTCACTCTTCTTAACTTTCATACACTTTTCAGATATTTCAGTAAATTTATTTATACACTTGGAAAAAAGTGTTTTGTTTTGCCCTCAAATTGCAGCTTTAACCGCTTCGTTGTTTATACATTTCTTCCCTTAAAGCTGTTTCTTCATATTTAGGAAGAAATAATAATCAGATAAGGCCAGGTCTGGATTGTGGAGAAGGTCGTTTAATGTTTGGGAGCAACAGTCTTGAAGAGAAGCCAATGCAACATTGCTCCTGTGCTCGGGTACATTGATGTACAAAAGCAGCACAACTTTGGTCCATCTTCCTCCTCTTCTCTCCTTCACAGATCCTTTTAACTGTTTCAGCAGACTGGAGTACTGCTCTCCAATTATTGTAATGCACTTATCCTTGAAATTTATCAGCAGGGTACCCTCTGTATCCCCCAAAAACTGTAGACATGATTTTTCTAGCCAATTGTGACACCTTGGACTTCTTAGGAGGTGGCATGCCCTTTTCATGCCACTGCATGGACTCCTGCTTTGATTCAGGCTCAAATTTCATCTCCATTGACAATCTGGTTTTTAAAAGTCATCTATATTGTCTCTGCAGATGTCCAAAACTTGTCGTGAAAACTCTACGTACTCTTGTTTTTTAAGTGGCGTAAGCATTCTCAGTACCCATCTTGCATTGATTTTTGACATCTTTAGGTGCTGATGGAGAATATTAAGAATGGTTGTAGGTGACACATGAACCATTTCTGCAAGCTGATTTTTATTCATTCTGGCATCTTCCACTACAAGTTTTCAACTTTTTTGACAATGTCTGAGGAAGTGGCCTCAGCAGGGTGTCCCAGATGGAGGTCGTCTTCAATCAACTCTCTGCCTTGCTTGAAAAGGCCATGCCACTTATAAACCATGGATTTCCCAGAGCAATAGGCCCTGTAAACCGCTAATATCACTTCCAAAATGGTTTGAGGTATTTTCCCTTGTTTTGTGACAAAAATCAATGATGGTGCAAAATTCTGTTTTATCCATACTTGGGGTTTTCCTCATGTTTGACATGCTTCTTCAACAATATCTGAAAGAACGTGGATACAAATTGGCTGAAATTTGACACATATACTAATAAGTCACACAACCAAACTACATGCAGTAGTACTCCAATCTCTCCAATAACCCTTCTGTTCTATGAATTTCTTGACCACCCCTTGTATATGAGATCTTCTTTAATCTTCCCAGCAATATTTTGAGACACTTGTCATTGTTCCCATTTTATTAATAAGCAGGGGTAGGGGTCAGATCTGAAGCTTAGAAGAGGTAATTGACCTACTCAAAGTCTATTCCCATCACATAATAAGTGATGGGAATAGAATTAGGACAAAGATCAGCCTGACAGCAAAGCTCATATGTGCTTTCCACCTCACCAAATCTTCAGAAGCTCCTAAGACAAGCGATTACATTTATTACACTTGAGCTTTTTGGATTCAGGCTGGCCACCACTGACTACTTTTCACCTCTCTAAGTTATGGAAGATTTGTTCTCCATTGGTACACTCTAAATATTAAGGGAGATCATTGGAATTTCTGCTCAAGCTAGCCCTGAAAATATCCAAAATGAATGCGTATTGAATTAAGAGGTGGAAGAGCCAAATCTAAGTAGCCAGGAGTTGTCTCTGCATACAAGCTTAGAGCTGGCTTCCGAATAACTACAAACCCCTAATACTTGAAAGAAGAATGAAACAAAACACATCCATACACTCACTGCTTGACTGTTGAAACTAGAGATCATTTATAAATCTGCCATAAGTTGTAAACCTGATAGTAAGTTCTCAAAGTTGATCTTGAAGGTGAAAAAAATTCCAGTTCATCATCTGACCAGCCTTGTCCAGTGCCTCAGCGATAATAAGTGATCTAAAATGCAAACTATTATTTCTCTGGGTCATGTTTACTCATAGTGATGACAATGATACCTCCTTCATCTCCTGAAGTCTTCTCACACATATTACTTTTAATTTCCAAAGGTATGAAGTCATCAGTGAAATACTACACAAAGTACAAGTGGATCCCCACAATATGCTACTTTAGAAGTTTAATTTTTCTTGCCTTTCTTGGTTTCTCTAGTAATGATTAGGATTAGACAAGGTCGCTTCTCAGTGATAGAATTAAGACCTCTCTTCAGAGTAAATCTTTCTTTACTTTGTCTCCTTTCAAGTGCATGAGAAGAGCTGCTAGACAAGTTTATTTAATCACTAGGAATATGTCAAAGTGTCTGAAAAGCCAGGATAAACTGTGCATAACTTTTCCCCCCCTCACAAAATCTGGATTCAATAAAAACTATCTTTACTGCCTGAGGCTAATGTGTTAAGTTAGTGAGAGATTATAGTCTGGTGTTAATAGCATTTTGTGTAGTATTTCACAATCCATGGGGTCCTTGCCTATTAGACTTTTGCAAATATTAATATTAAATGTAATTTTAAATTTTATTCCATCAAGGTAATAAGCTATATCAGCTTCCTTTCTAAAGCCTACAGACCATCCTGTCACCTTAGGAACCCTCAAACAATCTGGCTCTAAGCCTTTTGGTAACTCACTGCATCCTACCCACTCTTTTGAAAAAAATATAAATCCTAATTATTTTAAAGACCTTTTCTAGAAGATAAGATTGATTTTTTTTTAATTCACACTTTAGGTCAAGCAAACACAGCAGGAAAAATGGATAGGAAGAGATTCTTTGTCTCTGAAAGACTGGATTATTTTTATGTATTCCCTCCTGAGCCCTTCTCCCATCCTTAGGTAAATTTGCTCCAGGCTAGCAGTCTAGCAGCCAAATCCCTAATGGGTAAAATAAATAGTGACAATCACTTATAGTTAGGCTGACCAGATGTATCATTTCAAAAGAGACAGAAAACAATGGTACTGTCCTGTTTGAAACAGTATATATAGTCAGACTACTGACACCTTGAATTTAGCCCAGTGAGACTAGGATGACTACACGTACTATTTGAAATGGGACAGTACTGTTGTTTTCTGTCCCATTTAAAAATGATATGTCTGGTCAGCCTACTTACAGTGTGATCATAAGCTACGCATGTATAGATAACCACTGGGACACACAACCTTCCCAAGCAGTATGCAATTTGGTCAGTCATCCTCTAGACAGACAAAACTATTTTTGTTAACAATTTGTAGGTGAGGAAAGAGAAACTGACTTGCTCAAGATCTTGAGGCTAATTCTTGGCAAGAGTTGACACTGGATCTTTCAGTATTTAATTAATTTATCTTTCTATCATACCTTACTGCCATTTAAATTGTTAAACGACTTCCATACCTCCAAAACAGTTCACATCTTGCCACTATTAGAGTTTTTGTCTTATTTAATCAGATAGTCCAGTTAATCAGAACATTGTCATTCTATTTAAAAGTAAATACTAAGGTATTGTTATTTCTTTCTTGTGATACACTATGCTGAGTTCTGTCATGGCACTTCCCCTGTAGGAAGGTAACACTAAAAGAGATCTACGTCTGCAGTTCTATTGTTCATAGCCAGTGGTCCAGAAATGTGGCTAGATTCCAGGGACTGATGGGCTCCACAGCCCAATCTTGGAGTTCAGATAAGCCATTTTAAAGATGGGCCACATTATGCAATCTTGAAACCTTGGGGTTATTAATCTAGTATTTGCTCTATCACCATATCACAATTTCCTGGATAACCTACTCTGAATTTCATTTTACCAACTTACAGTTTGCACAATTAGAATTTTACCTCATCAAGTCAACCTGTTTTAGAATGTCAGTATCTCAAAACCCATCTTGGGCTATTCCAAAATTTCAATAACAGAATTCTAATATATACCTAATGGTTGATGGAAGAAAATCTCTCCATTTTTTCTAATTTGCTTCTTTAAACATGAATGTGTCATAACTTGCAGCTGAATAGTTCCATAAAGATAATTACATATGGTAAGACAGAAAAACTTTTTGAAAAAAAAATTCCCTTGAATATGTGCCTAAATTCATTTACAACTGTTGCTGCTTTAAACACTTCAGGCAGAATAAGTGGATGGCACTAAACAGCTTAGCTGCAATTATTATGGAATGTCTGAGGTATAATTTCCCCTGCGGTTTTGTTAGGCGTACAAAATTCATAATTCTGATTTGTGGCAGGTACTTATTACCCATCACAGGTGGGGATATGCAAATATTATTCTAGTAAGGGTGAACAGCCTTTATTTCAGTATTCAGCTATTAACGAGATTTGTGAGTCTGGTACTCTAGGGCCATTTAATTAATTAGATGGTACAGATAAAATATAAATTGTTTGGTAGGCTACACAATTCCTGTCCTAGGAGATGTAAAACTGAGGCTAAATGAACTTAGCATAGATTGATTTTTTTCATCCAACTCCCAATAAATGTAAATCCTGTTGATTATTTTGCTGCATTTGTATATATATATATATAAATTTCACTCATAATCCTCTCATTGTCTGACTTCCATCAAAATGAATGTTATGTATTTGACTATTTTGTTAAGTGATTTTCTTCATGCACGTAATCTCCATGTCTGTATCAATAAGCATGTCATATATATATTTATATATACATGCATATATATATATACACACACACATATATATGTGTGTGTGTGTGTGTGTGTGTGTGTGTGTGAAGACTGTCTATAGTAGAACTTTTGAAAATTTTTTATGTTCTTGAGTAAGTATTGGTTAATTTGTAATATTATGTAGGTGAAATAACATTTACTAAAATGAATCCTGGGGAGCTGCATGACATTTTATAAGAGTTTTATTGGGGTCAGTCAAAAAATAATGTACTTTACACAACTACTTGCACATCACGAGGAAATTTTCCATGTACATGATACCTCAAGGAGTTGAGAAGGTTACAGTTATATAGCCAATGGCAAATAAGTTTAACTTTTATTTTATATGCTTGGAATTGGATGCCCCATAGTGCTATCCAATTGGGGTCTTGCACTAATGTCGTGGGAAAACGCATTGTGATTGATTAAGTGATGTCTGCCACAGTGTATCATCATAAAACAGTGTTGTTTGTGCTAGTATTGCCATCTTTGGTTTATATCTTCAGTGACACTTCATTTACAAGCCTTCAATGATATTGTTGATCACCCTTAATGTGATTAAGAACAAAAGTGCACATATCTTATTTTATTCAGAAGATATTTAATTCGAGTTATTAAACTGCATAGCAATACTATCTTCTAATAATAGATTTAAATTTTTTACATCAATTTTATTATGAGACTAGAAACTAGGAAATAATTATGATAATAAATGACTAAATATCTTTTCTGAACTAAAAAGTTGGGCTTAGCTAAAAATTTTACTTCGGTGTGAAATACTAATTTCTTCCTTCTCACCTGCAAGCCTCATTTAAATTTGGAAGTTGGGCTAATCATAATAGTTTCTCTTCTCTCTGAGAACTATTTTCTATGCTGGTGTCCCTGCACTCCTCATCTCTTTTCATTTCTTAATGAAAAGCAAGTATATTTCTCAAAAGAAACATAATTTTAACACCTTGGTCAAATAAAAGGAAGGGTACATAAGAAAATGCAAGAACTGGAGAACAATTTCCTGAAGGGATTTAATAACCACTTTTAAAATAATTGCAAATGCAGAAGCCCACACATCATGTTGACAACCTTGAATGCAAAGCAAAATACTTAAATGTGCAGATCTGAGAGCTCTGTGTTCCAGGTGAGTTTTCAGGAAATATGTTTTTAAGCATCTCCTGTTAATCTCCGTGAAAAGTCATTAAAAGATGAATTTTATCAATTTAAAAAGAGACTCATAAGGTGTTACAACCATGTGTTCATTGTAACATCTCTAACAGAATAATTAAATGAAAGGTGATAATTATTCAAATTCAAAACATATTATAGAAGCCTAGATGAATTTAAATAATTAGAAAAATATTATTAGAAAAAAATATGCTGAATTAATAACAAGAGAATTATATGCTAAAAAGGTTGGTCAAGATAATATTAAAATATTTAAGTGGTTTATATACATAATGATGGGATTCCTTATTCATGGTATAGTTTCTGTATTTTGTGAAAAGTGAAATTTTCTTGAAATTGCAAACCTTGAGTTAAATTGACTATAAATAGTAGGATATAAATTATTTTGGAAGCAATTTGGGATCTATTATTGATCCTAATCCGATAAATCTGTTATAAACAGGAAAATAAGGAAAATTTAAAAATGGAACAAATTCACACATGATATTCAAACTTAATTTTTGCCTTTTTAACATTATACTCACAAAAATACTTCAGACATATACATAATATTTCCTGAAAACTTGGCAATTTCCTTAATATTTTAGAAATACATTTATTTGGACATACAAATGTCTACATATTTGTTTAATATTAAATTTACAGTACACTCCATCTTTCACTTACTTCTATGAGTGCTTAAAAATTATACACATTTTATTTTTCACCCTTCTTTATTATTGCAATTACTTTTGAAACACTGTCTCTCCATGAATTCCAAATAACAGTTTCATGGTTCTCCCTGATCATTTTTCTTATCTCCTATGCCAGATTATTTCCCCTATTCTCCTCACCTCCTCAACCTGGATATCACATTCATATCCACAGTGTACACCTATGTGCATACATATGTGTGTGCAGGTGCGCACATGTACACATACACACACACACACACACACACACATACACACATACACTGATGACTAACAAACTTACATCATCATCTCAGTCTTCTCAGACCTCCAGCCTCATATACCCACTGCCCATACTACATCTTCTGACTAGACGACTCAAACAAAATATGTTCAGCACGGTGCTTCTGGTCCTCCCCCAAAATCAGCTTCCTTCATTTTTCTTCCCTATGGCATACATACCAACTCCACTCTTCCAGTTCTTCAAGCCACAGTTATGGCACTACTCTTGATACCTTTCATTCTCTTATACCCCACATCAAATGCCTTTGAAATTCTGCATAGTGTTGACTTGGAAATACTAATATATTCAAAATCTGATCACTTTCAAGCCAACACAATCTTTCCTTCAGATGATTGCAGAGCTTCCCAGATGATGTCTCACTTCTCCTCTTGTTCCACCTGCAGTCCATTGTCCAGACTGCTGCATATGGCTGCCCATTTCACTCAAGGAAGAGCCAAACTCTCTCTAGGCCAATGGTTCTCAACCTTCCTAGTGCCGCAACCCTTTAATTCAGTTCCTCATGTTGTGGTGACCCCCATAAAATTATTTTCATTGCTACTTCATAACTGTAATTTTGCTACTGTTATGAATCATAATGTAAATATCTGATACGTGTTTTCTGATGGTCTTAGGCGACCCCTGTGAAAGGGTCATTCGACCCCCAAAGGGGTCGCGACCCACAGGTTGAGAACCACTGCTCTAGTGGCTTCAAAGACTTTACAAGAGTATATTTTTTGGACATCTCTGACCTCATCTTCAACATTCTTTACTCTGCCTAGACCTTTTGGTTCTCTGCTTATTTTTCACAGCTTCTCCTCTCTGGCATTGTTTTTAAGCCTCTTTCTCTGGTTTATTTTTCTTTATAGGACTCTTCACTATTAAAATGGAATAATTTGCTTATTTATTTGTTTATCCTATTTGCTTATATTTCTCCCTCCACTAGAACAAAATCTTTTATGACTGCCCCAAAATAGGCACTCGATAAATATAGGCTGAATAAAGGGCTGGATTTAAGTATAATTCATTTAAATTTGAATATCAGTAAGAATCCCTGACCTTTCACAAATTCAATTTATTTCAATTAACTGTAGTATAACTATAATCTTCATTAGATAATCAAATTATTTCAACGTGCCATCTGGAGCTCCTTTCAAATTTGTTCTTTTGTCCTCTATATCACTGCCACTGTTATCCTTGAAAACATTCTTGATGAATAGCCAAAACAAAATATCTAGGCTCATTTTAATTTTCTCCTGATAAGAAGCATAGAAGTAAATGCCCTCTAACCATTCCAGGTGTTTTATAGTGGTCAGCAATTTAAGAGGCCAAAATCTTGATTCTAGAAATATCTTAAAAATTGATAATGAGGAGTCTAGGCAAGATGGCAGAATAGGTAAACACTGTGCTTTCCTCATCCCATGACCTTATTAAAATTCAAACTGTGGAACCATCTGAAGACTAGCTGAATGGAAGTTCTACAACTAAGGATATAAAGAAGCTACACTGAGATGGAAAGGAGGGGTGGAGACACATTACAGGCTGGCACCACACGCACATGTGGCTTAAGAATCTAAAGGGATGGCTCAGCTATGGGTGTCCCCTTTTAGGAGTGAGAGACACCAACCCACATCAGATTCCCCAGCCTGGAGAACTAAGTGAAATTGAGCCAAGCAACCTACTACATACAGAGTTCAAAGCAATGTTTATAAGGATTCTTAAGGAATATAGTGAAAACATCAACACAGAGATAACAAGAATGAAAAAGGACATCGAAACTATAAAAAAGAACCACCCAAAAACAAAAAATACAATAACTGAAGTGAAGAATGTATTAGAAGGAATCAGCAGCAGACTAAATGAAACAATAAATCAATTTGGAAGACACTGTAGCAGAAAAAACCTCATTTAAATAGTGAAAAAAGGGAGTTCCCTGATGGTGTAGTGGCTTAAGGCTTCGGCGCCGGCGCTGTCAGCGCTGCGGCCTGGGTTCGATTCCCAGTCAGGGAGCTACCCACATACCAAAAAGCAAAAAAAAAAAAAAAAAAAAAAAAAAAAAAAAAAAAAAAAAAAAAAAAAAAAAAAAAAAAAAAAAAAAAAAAAAAAAAAAAAAAAAAAAAAAAAAAAAAAAAAAAGAAAAAAAAGAAAAAATTCTGAGGACAGTTTAAGAGGCCTCTGGTACAACATCAAGTATACCAACATTTACATCATAAAGGTACTAGAAGGAAGAGAGAGAGAACAAGGAATTGAAAAACTATTTGAAGAAATAATGATTGAAAACTTCCCTAATCTGGTGGAGGAAATAGACATACAAGTCCAGGAAGCACAGATAGTCCAAAACAAGATGAACCCAAAGAGACCCACAACAAAACACATCATAATTAAAAGGCCAAAGTTGAAAAACAAAGAGAAAATCCTAAAAGCAGCAAGAGAAAGGAGCTAGTTAAGTATAAGGGAGCTCCCATAAGACTGTCAGCTGATTTCTCAGCAGAAACTTTGCAGACCAGAAAGGATTGGCATAAAATAATTAACATGATGAAAAACAAGGACCTACAATGATGACAACTCTACCCAGCAAGGCTATCATTTAAAGTTGAAGGAGAGATAAAGAGCTTCTCAGATAAGAAAAAACTAAAGGAGTTCATTACCATCAAACCAATATTACAAGAAATGTTAAAGTTACTTCTTTAAAAAGAAGAAGGGGTAAAGAAGCAAACAAAAGATTAAAAATATGAATTAGAAAATAGCAATAACTGTGGATCTGTCAATTATCACTTTAAATGTAAATAGATTAAATGCTCGAATCAAGACATAAGGTAGCTGAGTGAATAAGAAAACAAGATCCATACATATGCTGTCTCCAAAAGACCCACTTCAGATTGGAAGACACACATAGACTGAAACTATCGGAGTGGAAAAAGATATTTTATACAACTGAAATTGAAGAAAAAGCTGGGGCAGCAATATTTATAGCAGATAAAATAAACTTTACAACAAAGCCTCTTATAAGAGTCAAAGGAAGACATTATGTGATGATAAAGGGATCAATCCAACAAGAGGATATGACCATTGTAAACATTTATACACTCAACATAGGAGTACCTAAATATATAAAGCAAATATTGATCAACGTAAAAGGAGAGGTTGACAGTAACACAGTCATAGTAGGGGATTTCAATACCCCACTGACACCAATGTATAGATCTTCCAGACAGGATCAACAAAGAAAATCAACAAGGAAACAGTGGCCTTAAACGACACACTAGAGCAGATGGATTTAATAGATATTATTAGAGCATTTCACACCACAGCAGCAAAATACACATTCTTTACAAGTACACCTGGAATATTTCCCAAGATAGATGAAATGTTATACCATAAAACAAGTCTCAAAAGAAAAAAAAAATAATAAAACAAGTCTCAATAAATTTAAAAAGATTGAAATCATATTGAGCATCTTCTCTGACCATAATAATATGAAACTAGAAAGCAATTATGAAAAATCTGAAAAATACACAAACACATAGAGACTAAATAATATGCTACAACAAAATAAATAGGTTAACAATGAGATCAAGAAAAAAATCAAAAGACATCTTGAGCCCAATGACCCCAAATCTATGAATTAGTTTTCTACGGTGAAAGCAATCCTAAGAGTGAAATTCATAGCAATATAAGTGTACCTCAAAGGTAAAGAAAAATCTTAAACAATCTAACCTTACACTTGAAAGGCCTAGAAAAAGTAGAACAAAGAAAGCCCAAAGTGAGTACAATGAAGGAAATAATAATGATCAGAGGGGAAACAAATAAAATAGAGGCTAAGAAAACAATGCAAAAGATCAATAAAAACAAAGGCTGGTTCTTTGAAAACATAAACCAAATTGATGAAATTTTAACCACAGTCATCAAGAGAAAAAAAAATAGGACCCAAATAAATAAAATCAGAAATAAAAGAAGTGACAACTGACACCACAGAAATACAAAGGATTATAAGAAAATATTATGAATAATTATATGCCAACAAATTGGACAATATGGAAGAATAGAATAAATTCCTATACATACCACCTTCCAAGACTGAATTAAGAAGAAACAAAAAAATCTAAACAGAGCAATTACTATGAACAATTAAACAAAATTGAATCAATAATAGAAAAACTCCCAATAAACAAAAGTCCTGGACCAGCTGGCTTTACAGGTCAATTTTACCAAACATTAAAAAAAATTGACACTATCCTTCTCAAACTATTCCAAAAAATCCCAGAGGAGGTAAAGCTTCCAGGCTCATTTTACAACCCTAATTCCAAAACCAGACAAAGACATAAAAAAGAAAATTATAAGCCAATATCCCTGATGAACATAGATGTAAAAATCCTCAACAAAATATTAGTAATGGCATTCATCAATACATAAAAAGATCATACACCATGATCAAATGGGATGTGTTCCTGGAATGCAAGGTTGGTCAATAACCACAAATCAATTAATGTAATACACTACATAAAAAATAAAAGATAAAAAATATATGATCATATCAATAGACGCAGAAAAAGTATTTGACCAAACCCAGTATCCATTTATGATGAGTACTCTCAACAAAGTGGGAATAGAGGGTACATACCTCCACATAATGTAGGCCATAGATTACAAACCCATAGCTAATATCATACTTAAAGGGCAATAGTTAAAAGCATTTTTCTTAAGATCAAGAGCAAAACAGATGTCCACTTTCACCACTTTTATTCAACATAATATGGAAAGTTCTAGCCAAAAAACTAATTCAAAAAAATATATACACCCCTGTGTTTACTGCAGTGCTTTTACAATAGCCGTGGAAGCAAACCAAGTGCCCATTAATAAACAATTGGATAAAAATTGTTTATTCCACGTATAAATGGAATATTACTCAGCAAGGAAAATTAAATCTTACCATTGGTGACACTATGAATGAACCTGGAAGGTATTATGCTGGACTAACGTGAAATAAGTTAGTAAAAGAAAGACAAATGCCATATCTTACTTATATGTGGAATCTATAGAACAAAATAAACAAACAAAACCAAAACAAACTCATAGATACAGACAACAGGAGAGGAGAGGAGAGTTGGGAGTCTGGGTGAAAAATGTAAAGGGATGAAGAAGTACAAATTGGTAGTTACAAAATAGTCATGGGGATGTAAGGACAGCACAGAGAACGTAGTCACTAATATGGTAATAACTGTGAATAGTGCTCAGCGCGTACTAAATAGGGGGATCAGTTCGTAAATAATATAAATGTCTAACCACTACGCTGTCCACCTGAGTAATATAAAGTAATAGTGAATGTTAACTTTAACTGAAAATTTTTAAAAATTTAAAAAATAAAGTTATAGAACCTTAGACTTGGAAGAGACTTTGCAGATTATCCCATACAATTTTTACCAATGCAGGAAATGCTATACAAGAGCTGCACATAGTGATTTCCTTTCTTGAATATTTTATTAAGGAGAATGTACTCCCTGTTCAAATAGCATGTTCTGCTTTTGGATAGGTCTAATTAAATTATTTATTGATCAGTTTAAGTAATATTTATTAAAATCAACAGGTAAAACAAAAAAATTGACAATGGGTAAATTCTAGTATTCTTGCTACTTCCCATACTGAGAAGATTTAGTACTGTTAAACTTTTTTTTGAAGTCATTTTAAAGTCTGATGTCATAAAGGTGTTTCTAATTTAACTAATTACATTGTTTACTTTTCTTCACATGTGATTTATTACGCTGTCCAGTAAGGTTTTCTTTTACTCTGTCCATTTTTATATTTCTAGAATCTAGCCCAGTGGCAAAAAGTAAATGTTAGTAAATATTTGGTAAATCACTTAATTATTTTACTAGACTAGTAAGATAAGTGGAGGAGTTTTAAGGACCAATGTGACACTAACCAAGTACACACCCAAATGCTCTGTCTCTAACGTAAGTGAATTTCTTGGGCTAGTTTCAGAGGTCTGATCAGAAACCAAGTTAAAAAGTCTAAGTATTCCCTGACATTTCTTCTTATCTACCGTGTTACAGCACGTATTACTTCCCCCACTCAGTAGTAATGGGGCTTCTCACAGAATAGATTCTATGCATTGCATATTACCCACTTGTATTAAAATTTCATTCAATATCAAGTCTTGCTCTAAGGAACACAAAGTGCTTTACACAGATTAGGAATGGTGAGAAATCACTTGTGAAGTAAATAATAATGCTTTGAAATAACATAGCACTCATTAGCATTGGAGACCAAAGCACTTCAAATGATTTATCTCATTTACCCTCACAATGTTCCTGTGAGAAGATTATTTCCACTTCACAGATAAAAACTGTCACAAAATGATCACAAGGTATGTCAGAGGTAATGCTAGACAAAGTGTGAAAAAATGGGGCAAAGATTCTCTTTTCTTTGACCAACACACTCTCAGTAAGATTGCTCCTTACTCTGTAAGGAGTTTAGTGGAATTGCCCTCCCAAAGAACCGTAAAAGTATTCTTACCATGGACTTAGTCATTTATTTATCATTTACCTAGCATGGTGACAACCGTTTCTTCTGAGTAAGGCCTGTCCCTCTAATGGAAGATTGTAAAGGTCTTGCAGATTGTTGTTACAAAGGTCAAGGAAAATAAGAAGCCTACTTGGAGGCGATAGTGCCCAGCAATTTTATCTATAGTTAATTCCCAATTTTTCTACTGTTTTCTCCTTTATCATTGAAGCTTTTAAGAATTCTCCTGCATAGCTGCTCCTAAGTTTTTGTAAACATTTAATCTTGATTTTTATAAAATGCCACATAACCCTTTGGAAAAATGAAAAATTCAAATGGACAATCCTTAAAATGTGTGTGCATTACAGAAAATATTAATTTTTATATTTTCTTCACTTAGAATTCTTTTTAATACTCTGACAAGACCTACACACCTGAGATGGTTAAAGTCACCATGGTGACCCCCAGACTGTGGTCGACTCAGACAGCAGTGCCAAGGAAGTCTTGTCCCAATCCAGTGGTGATTTTTGATCCTTGTCATTAGGTGCTTGCTTCTAAGAGCACCACTGGCTATGCTAATCACCTCTGGAATTGAAATAGAGTGAAATGGGAAACATTTGTTCAATACCTACTTGAAGGGTTTACTTTGTATTTTTATACTGAACAGGCCTCTTCCTATCTTCTAATTAATTACCACTAGGAGAGTGATAGAATCATTCGTGAGAAATGCAAGGTTCAATGATGAGGCAATTAGACAAAATTGCTTTCAGAATGTCTTCTCCAGAGGTGTGCAAATGGTGTGTGTGTGTGTGTGTGTGTGTGTGTGTGTGTCCATAAACTCCCTAGAGAGACCTTAGGTATATTAATCAGGGGTGTCCAGAGAAACAGAACTAATAAAAGGGAAATGGATGATTGGAAGGATAGATAGATAGATAAGCTACCATGAAATGGCATTTTTTCCTCAGCTCTTGTCTTGTTGAAGAAAAGAATTCAGTCAAGAGACACAGTTTGTGAGAGCATAAGAGAGTTAAGAGTTTATTAGTAAAGAAGGTACACTCTGAGATGTGGAATGGGCTGACCCAAGAGAGGGAATCAGCTCCTTCTTACATGGTTGGAGGGTTTTTATCTCTGTGGCTGGAGGTTTCACCCCCTCTCCCTCTTTTGTGATTTATTTGAAAGAAGCAAAGCTGCATAATAGTGTGGTTTTGGGAAGCAAGACTTCCAGTTGGGTAAGTGGAGCCATTTCCCCTTTGTCCTGCATTTCTCTGGTCATCTTATCTTTTCCACCTGAGAACAGCTGATAATGGGGCAGGGCTAGTTCCTGTATTTCTCTCCTGAGGACTTTATTTTAGGGGTATCTAATCAGGCTCTTCGACAAACCAGTTTCTTCCTTTGCACCCCTTTCCTCCTTAATTTAGGAACATCTGTAAATGGGCCTCCCAGCAGACAAATTTCTTCCTTTGCATTTCCTTTCTGATGACTTTTATCTTTTTAATTTAGAGGCAGCTGATAATGGAACAGGGATGATTTCTCCTTTTTCCAGCTCATATCTACCTTCTTCCCTACTCTGTCAGATAGATAGACAGATGATAGATGGATAGCTAGGTAGATAGATAGATAGATAGATAGATGATATAATAGGTGATAGATCTCCCTGTGTATCCATATCTATATCTGTATATCTATCTATATCATCTGTATCTATATCTATATCTATATCTATGTCTATGTCTATCTATTTCTGTATCATCTATCTAGTTCTCTAGGGAGATGTATTTTAAGTAACTGGCTTATACAATTGTAGGAACTGACTGGTCCAAAATCCAAAAGCCAGTCTGGCAGGCTGGAAATTCTTGCAGGAGTGAATGTTGCTGTCTTGAGTCTGAAGGTAGCCAGGAGGTAGAGTTATTCCTCTTTAGGAAACCTCAGTCTGGTCTCTTAAAACCCTCAGTGGATTGGAGGAGGCTCACCCACATTATGAAGAGTAATCTGCTTTACAGGGTTTCCTGATTTAAATATTAATCACATCTAAAAAACACCTTCACAACAGCATATAGACTAGTGTTTGACTAAACATCTGGGTACCATAGACTAGCCAAGTTAACATGTACAGTTATCTATCACATTTCATATATTTAGGAAAATTTATGAAACCACTAAAAAATGTCAAATTTAGGGTACAGAGCCATTCTTGAGAGATGAGAGTAAAGAATTTTTGTTAGAGTGTCAAAAGGAGGTTTTTTTCCAAAATATATTAGGAAATGTTGCATTAAAAGCAATTTGCAAAATGCAAAGGAATATTGGAATAAAGAGTCATTTACTGAAAGTCTACTATGTGCCAGATACTCTAATGCCTGATGTGTGGAATCTAATTTAATTCTCTCAGCAGGACTACTTATTGAATGTTAAGAACTGACAAATGGCAGGGAGAACTAACCCTAACACCAAGGGGCCTAGTCATAAGCCTCACATTTCCTTGCCTTTAGCCACTAGCTGGGACCACAGCAGCCTGGCACTGAGAGCCAGCTTCACTCCTTTCCTATCCTACTGCTTTTGATCATCTACAAAATGTGTCCTACACATTCTAACTAAGCCTAATGCCAAACTTCAATTTCAAAAACTGATATTTTCATAGGCATTTCATAGGTGTCAACAAATATTATATGAAGCAATTCTTAATTTGAACCAGGGGTGACAGGTCAAAGTGCACTGGGCTGCATTATTGTCATCACCAGTAACGACTGTGCTGCTAGCATCCCTGTTGAGGTAACTGCACCCTTGCTGGCTACTGATGTATTAATAGCTCAGAAAGTGGTCCAAGCAACAGGTCTTGACCTTTGCAGGATGTGAAGCTGATGAGAGGGTACAATTTGGGGGTTGAAAGTACTCTAACGTGTGTTTTCCAAAGAAAGCTGTTATTGATGGAAGCCTCGAGGGAATAAGGTGTAGAATGGATAGATAGTTCCTTTTTCCTATGGGAAATCCAGCATTTTCCTAGTGGATGATGTTGAAGAAAAACTCTTGTTTGATATTTTATCTGTGTTTCCCTGTCTTCCTCAAAATTATTGCCTCATACTAGAACAATTGGCTTCATCCATCAAACGAGCCACATACTAACTATGGAAAGGGTCTGAAAACATAGGGAAGACAACTTATATATGAATAGTTACACCATTTGTAGCTAAAGTTCCAAAACATACCAATATATATCTTTGCATTTAGACAGTTCTACTATACATACATACAAGATGCAAAAGGAGTACTCAGGCAATTAAAAGAAATAATTTTTCACCTAATTTTCTCCATGAGAGTGAAGACCTAGGAAAATGTGCTTGAATATTAGTGGAAGGGAGAAGAGACACAGGAAAAGAAAGGGATTTGAGACAGAAACAAAGTCACAGAAATGGGAGAGAAAGTTAAAATCAGATTTTCTAACCTACACTAGATTCTCACATGGACAAATAAACCTGTTGACTTTGGTGACTAAATGTAAGACATTCTTTGACAAACAAAAACAGTGAAGTGAACCCTATTGCTATTTCACGCCTTGCATTACATTGATATTACTCAAACATCTTTCTCTGAGACTCTTCTATAAAATTTGGCTACTGGAATACTTAATTCCATGTCTTCAGTCTCAGGCAATCAGATTTCCCTTTGGCTCTAAAATGTATTTTAATTGAATATCATCTAGTTATTGTGCATATTTTATATTACTAACTTGTCTTTAAGGATTTTTATTACTGACATCTTGCCTTTTCACTGGGAATATGCAGGTTCATTGCTTCCATCTATTTATTCTAACCTATTATACAAATTGCATTTGCTGTTGGTAGTGGTGGTGGTCCTTGTTCTACAAAATGTTATTGTCAAAAAAATTCTTTCCTGCTAAGTGCATATGTAATGAAATCCTTAGTAAATTCTGTACCAAACTGTCTCTGGTTTGGCCAACTTACTAACCATTAGCCCGTTGATGAGATGCCAGCCATCTTTATCTGAATTTCATGAGACCCATGAAAAGAACAATATGCTTTTAAAGAAAAATGTCAAATATTAGAATTAGTCTGAGTTCTCACTTTTTCTAGAAAAATTTAGTTCTTGGTTTAAATGAAGGAGAAAAAAAATACTTTCTAAAACTTGAAAGCCTCAATAGAGTTTGGAGTGTTCTAACTAAATAGACAAATAGGAATTCTGGAAAGAATGGATCACCTAAGATAATATAACATGAGTATAGTGTTAGTACTAGAACAAGACTAAGTTTTCATTTGAAATGTATGTGTTTTTCTGGATGTCACAAAAGAAAAAGTAAACATAAGTGGTGCATGTTGTTTGTACCATCATACCTTTTTCCCTTATTCTTTAGGTGCTACTTCATCTCCCCTCATTCACATCGTTCGTTTCTCAATTTGCACACCCAAAATCTCTTCATGAAATCAAAACCTCATAGGAAAGGATCTAATTATACTAATTAATATTTTAATGAGAAATTGATATAGGATATGACCACCATCTGGTTTACCCATAAGTTGCGTAATAGAATTTGCCAATAGCTCAAGAAACTCATCCCGTGAAGACAGAGGTATTCATAAAATCTCTCTTACCTTCTGTCCTAGCAATGAGCACAACTCATAATTTCCCACTTCTGGGCCTTTGCTCGTGTTCATCCCTTTACCTGGAATGACTTTGCCCTCATCTATCCTTCAAAGTCCAACTCCAAGTTACATCTCCTGGACAGCTTTTTCTGGCTGCAAATAATCTCTGTCTCGATTCTCATTGCAATTTACTTATACTTGCTTATAATACATGACTCTCTACTTTGTCTCAAAATTAATTGTGCTCATGTTTTATAACCTTTTAATAAGCTAAAAGTTCCTTGATGGGATTATCATGTGAATTTTAAAAAATTTTCAGTGCCTTGCAGAGTACCAAATACACAGTCATGGTTTAACAAAATGCTTGCTGAATATGTAAATTAAAATGAAGATGAATTTAATTCTACATCTTGAATGACAAAGTATAGTTTCAAAGAGGATTAACTGGTTCTTGGTGCCATTATTTCTTCTTGATCAAATGTGAAATGTGTTTTATCAAATGTGTTTCAATCTCCCTACAAATTATTTCCATTTCCTAGAGACAAACAAGACTTTACTGATTCTAGTTTAAAATAAAACTAAATCTTGATATACTGTCAATATATATAGCCATAAATTTAGTTTCAAATTATATAATTTTTTGTAGTTTCTGGGTTTCCATTTCTCAAGAAATGTGATGTTATGTTAAATGCAGTGTAAGAAAAAATTTTGAATATCTTGATAAAGATTATAACTTAGCATAGAACTATTAATAATAAAAGTAAAAAAGAAAAAAGCCAAATAGAAACAATTACATGTTTCTTTGAACTAAGAGAATAACCTTTCCAAAAGTAAATCACACATTTACTGAGCCATCGGTGCTTTTGTATTTAGAGCCAAGCATTAGGGAACTGCTGAGATATAGAAAAAGTGATAGGACATAAACTCCTCTCACGATTTAAGATATGTCAAAAGATGTAGTTACCTTCAAAAGAAATATAGCCTACCATCACCAGTGTTTGCTGAAACTAGCTTATAATTGCTTGTGGGGTCTAGTGGTCTGCTAAAGACTGCAACACCTCCCCAAGTACCACTTTCTACTTTTCATTTTGAAGATGCTTGTACCCCATCATGCCTCTGATCTCCAAAGCAGTTCCTGCTTTACCTACCGGCTGACAGAAACCTTGGTTCTGAGCCTCAGTTTGTTTTCTGCCTGTCAGAAGGCAACTTCACCAATCTGCCATGGATTTTCCTCTATTCCCCCCATTTCCAGAGCTTTCCTTCACCATACACATCATAAGTTTACCCTAAGCAAACTCATGGAGGAGGCTGAGTTTTGTTTCACCCCAAGTCTAATGTACACTACCCAGCAGAGAAAGACTGTGCCTCAGTCCAGTCACTGATATCTGGTTAATGGCATACCCTGATTTGTTCAACTAGAACTGCGTCACTGATGTTAACCTGCTACAGGCCCCTCTGGAGAGCCCTCACTTCACCTAAAGGCAATGAGCTCTTCAGTCAGAGACATGATGTAATCACATCTTGTCTTCTGACGAAGTATTTAAGATGACCTAGCTGTAATCTGCAAATAAATTATTTACTCTTCTAACGGCCAAAAATTCTCCAGACAAGCTTAAGTAGCAATAAATTTCATAAATTATTACAGGTCAGAAAGTGCTCTGAGTGACTCCAGTCAGTAGCAACCCATAGAAAATCCTATAAAGCTCTGCTTCCTTCTGTCTAGGCGAGGCAGATTGGTTCCCATAAAGTTGAGTTATCAGATCTTACTTTCACTCATCTGCTCTCAAAAGCAGACAAGCAATAAATGATTTCATATATTTTGCAGACAAATTGATAGCGGGGCACTCTCTCTTAAAAGGATAAAAAGAAGATGGTGCTTTGTTTTTTTACACATATGACTAGCTGAGATACATTCAGTTTTCCTTTTTAGAATAAAACAGTATTTTCTGGTGTGACTTAAATGTACCACAAAATATAGTAGTCATGCCACACATACATTCTTAGGGAAAAATATTTTATTCTTTTCAATGAAGACTGCATTAAAAGACCTATGGCTTCACAAGATATTATTCAGCCACTGTGCCTTTGCACCTAAGACAGCTTTTATATTAAATTTCCTTTTTGGTGTAAGTGTTCACTTTGTGTCAACAACCTTTGCTAATATACCTGGAAGAAGGAAAACAGAGAATCAAAACCACTTTGGCCTCTGTGCATAACCCCTCTGAATTTCATCTTATGAATCACTTTGATTTCTTTTATAATAGCAAAAGCAAATTTGCTAACTATCAAGTATTCTTGAAGCCAGAGCAACATGCAAAACAAAGCTCCTGAAGGTTCAATTGCCTGGTCATTGATAATAGTGAGCCTACTTGCGTTCCACTCTCATGAGATGGAAAGCTGTTATTAAAGAATAATATGTGGAATTCAAGGTAGCTTAGGACCTACCAGAGAGTGTAATGAAAACTTCCCAAAGCCTGAGAAGCAGGTTCTTTACCCTGACTAAAACAAATGCCATCACAGAAATGACTCTTAGAAAACTGGTGAGCTTTCAAAGGCTCTCTTAAAGGAAAGGAAATATCCAATTCCTAGGAAATTGTGTCAGAATAATAATTTTGTCTGTAGATGGATAAGAATGCTCATGTGGTTTGTAAGTCTTCTGCTTAACGCTGCTGACATGTTTCTCCCTCACTGCTTGGAAAACTTCCCGGTACTCTCTTCTCCATTCCAGAAGAGATGGAAAATAACAACGTTCAGCAATTTATAATTTTCTACCTTTAAAAGATATATACCACTCTCCCCAAGTCCAAGTCATCTGGATTTGTGAAATTTCATCATATAAAAAAGTAAAAGTAAATTTTTTAATACAACAAAATGCATGTAAAGTGCTTTAAAATAAAGGGTGACATAAATGTAACATGCAGTGTCAGATTCATAGAAAAAGCTCAAGGCATTTTTGCTTAGTTGAATTGAATGGTTTGTATTAGAATCATGTTTGGATTGATCACAGAATTGAAATTAATCATTTTCCCTGGAAAGCAGTTTATGTTTTATCCAAAGTCCAACCCTTCACTCTTGTAAAAAATGGAAGAGGGGTTTGGCAGCAAGAGAAAAATCTGATAAAAGAAATTTGGAGGTGGTCAACATTCGATATACAATGGTTAGAAAAATATTACAGAATCAAGAGGTTAAGTAGATATAAATAGTGACAGATAAAATGATAAAAAAAACTGATTGTGATCTTTAACTGTATTTTAGGTATAATGAGATGAGAAACACTCTTTGACCTATGTTTTTCTAAAATTCAAAACAGTATTTGGGAACGTTTTCTTATCACAGATGATAAGATGAAGAAACATGTTAAATGACTTACTTTTGGTATCTCTAATGAGAAGAAGAATCTAGACTAGAAATCAGGTTTTCTGCTGCTTAGTTCAGTGGTATTTCCGTATTGCTACATTGCCTCTTAAACATCTCCTTACAAGAGAACTGATAAAGATTGCTATCTAATCTAGAAGAAGACCATGTTATTTGGTGATAGTAACACAAATTTCAATATAATTGTCTTTCATTGGCTATAAAGACATTTTAGTTTAAATATATAAAGTGAGAAATCACTAAAGAAATTTCTCCACTGAAGCTAATATTTAAAAACAGTATGAATCTACCTCATATGGTAGAAAACAGCCTTTTATGTCACAATATGAAACGTATAAATACAACTTGAAGCATCAAAAATTAATACTTTATACCTGAGCTGCAATCCCCTAAAAGCAAGTAATGTGAATTATTCAAGGGTAATTTCGATCTCAAAAACATTCCTCAGCATCATTTGCCTTTGGGAATGCAGAAAGCTTATCTTGTAATTCACTTTATAGGCCTATAGGTTTGCTTCTGTCTTAAAGCATAACACCTTTCTTGTCTGCCTGCTTTTGCAATTGTGCCGTCTAGGAATGTATCATCAAACTAACACCAGGAGGAATATTCTTAGTGTTTAGAAATGAGTGTTTTTTTCAATCAACACATGCTAAAAATTAGTAAGCACAAAATAAAAGGGAAGCGCAACTTGTACTAAAATGGGATAAATTTAAAGTACAAAATATTGAAGAAACCATATTATGAATCCAAATGATTTCCTGTTATGTTAAACCTATGTATCAGATACATTTTGTCACTGGTTTTAAAAAAAATACTATACACATTTTCTAGAGGAGTCATTAATGAGTGTTCCTGTGCTGTGTTTTATTCTGAAAAGAAACAAAGTTATGATGGACGGAAGAAGATTTTGGTGAAATGCACTGGTAGAAGATTAGCATTTTAATCCTTCTCAAAGCTAGTATTTATCTGAGGAGGAAAACATTCATTTTTAAGTAAGAAGACATTAAGGAGAGGCAGGAGATAAGTGTGTAAGAAGAGAATAGTAATGAGATTTGAAGGCTTTGAGAACAAAACACACCAGTGCACTGTTACAAGAGGACCTGAGGACTCAAAACAGCTGGGCACCAACTAGGGAGGTGGGAGTTGGAGTTCAGGGTGTAATGTTTAGCTTTTTAGAAAACAACTTCCCCACTTTTGCCTGCCTAAAATTTTTTAGAATCTCAATTTCCCTTCCAGATGTTAATGAAACACTGAATTTTAGTGGCTATTTCTAAATAGTAAATTTTGGCTTGACTTTCATAGTTTTCCCCTCAAAAAAAAATCAAGGATAAAAAATTGGGACAAAAACTAAAATTATTTCTTTATTTACTTTTTTCAAAGAATATTATCAGCATTCTGGTTCCTTGCAGTATAATTTGATAGGCTCAGAGTAACTGAGAGAACCTTCACAAAACCAGTAAATAGGGGATCATGACGCTTCAACATGACTCACTGAATCTGCCTAAGCAAATGGAGTGTGTGTGTATGTGTGGTCAGCCCCAAGAGAATCTCTAGTAATATTTTTAAAAATTGACTTTAATTACATGAAGGCATATCTAGCCATTTAAAGTTTAGAAATATTTTGAACTGTATATTAAGCTCCCCATGTAAGCTCTAAAGCAGTTAACATAGATGTTCAGCATTGGGGGAAAACAGAAACCAGGAACGATGGCTGCTGAGTATGTTCTTCAGTTAGACTGTGTTCTGCAACTAAGTTAGGACCCCTGTGCACTATTTGAATATTTGAACAACCTCTTTTCCTAGCTACTGTTGTAGGAAAATGGCAGAACTATGGGTGATATTTGCAAAACAATGTTCTCTTTTTTGCAAAAAGCTGTGTCAACAAATCAGAACAATAGTTACACAGCACTCTTTTTATTTATAAATTACTTTTCTGGAGGTGACAGAAGAAGTAGACAGTGTCATAATTCAGGGCTTTCAGGAAACTTAGGCAAGACTCGCACATGGAAACCACTGTTTCCACGCGCCATATTTCCCCAAAGGACGGCGTCGTTACCACACACATTGGGCATGACTTGACTTTTTTTCCACGTGTGAGAAAAACAAAACCAGAGGCCAATAAAAATAACAATCCCATTGTCTCATTCAGTGTCGTGAAGGTGTGAAACCGTAGTCATAACCTGGGGGTTAAGTTTTACCTCAAATGAGTGTCATTCTCTTTCTCATTTGGTGTAGGGCAAACCCTACTGGAGGGATCAACATCTAAGTGAATTAAGTAGGATTTTCAATGGAGAATTTAAAGCATAGATAGAGAGAGAAACAAAGTTTCAGAAAAACAAAACAACAACTTAAAAGGCAAATTTAATTACTATGTTGGAAATGGGAAACACAGGGTAGTGACACACAATGTTTTAGAAAAGTGGTTCAGGATCAAAGTCAAGACCTAAGTATCAGTGTTCAGGGTCCACTTGAGCTATTTTTATTGGAACAACAAGTGTAAAGGTTTAATGCAGTCATGATAAATTAGACATCTCCTAATACTAGTTCTGTATCCTAATTTTCAAATTAGCCTCAAGAATTTTAAAACTGTATGTATACATGATATCTGAGGGAAGGCCGAAATAATTAAGTCAAATAGATATTAGCTTATTAGATAATTCATAAAGAAGTACTCTTAGAGTCATTTATGTGAAGTCATGAGTTTAAAAGACGTTACATGAGAAAATGCTCACAGAAAACACTTAGGAAACAATAAAGTAGACATGACCAAATGTTATGTTTGTGGATGTGATTACATTTATAGTTTAGGCATTATTGACAATAGCATGGTGTAACTGAATGTGTATATATATGTATTGTGCTAAATAAATCCCAATGTGTTCTGATTTAAGTAAATCAGAATGTTAAAACTCTGCTTGAAAAAGTACAAAGAAGATATAGTTGAAAGTCTCTTGTATTTAAAGGTGGTTGTTAAATAACACAAATAAGTATTTTACATAAAAATAATTTTAGAAATATACTTCCATATGAAATTTTAAAACCAAGCAGAAATCATAAGAATATTATCAGAGAAATATCTGATCACTCTGTAATTGAATATGCCCCATAGAAAGGAAAGGACAAAATAATCAAAGGAAAATAACATAAAGAAATATTTTTCCAAAAGTTGAGAGAAACAGAAACACAGAGATAAATTTATCAGTTGATAAATGAAAGCCTCTAAAGCAACAGAGCTGCTTTCTCACTCATCTTCATATGAATTCAGGTAAAAAAAAAAACCTAAGTGCATCAATACCAATTATGAACACAGCATATACAATGAATGCATTAATTGTCAAGTACCTTGCATCATGTAGTTATCAAAAACTGGAAAGCATTCATGAATAAAATGCCATTTTCCATTTTAGTATTCAATACAACTATTTGATTTCAGCTCTCAGCTCCTTTATAAATTTATTGCCAGCTAGCTCAAACAACATCTCTATTTCTTTTCTTTGAATTTTAGAGATGACCATTATGCTGTGACTTAAAAATCAATGGGTTCTCGTTCTACACTCACCCCCAATATGGTGTGACTTTGAGAAGGTCACATCAGCTCATTGGACTTAGTTTCTTCTTTCATAATGCAAGGGAATAGAGGAATAGAAAATTGCTAAACTCTAGAAAATTCATGATTTTTGTGTCACTCACTGACTACTTGTTTATGTACCATTTTGAATTATTCAGCAGTCTTCTCTGCTAAATTCTAAGTGTCCTAGATATATTTCCCATTACCTAGCACAGTGCTGGGTGATAACTAGATGTTTTAAAAAACATTTCTTGATGGACTGAATACTCACTAAAAAAAAATAAAAAAATAAAAATAAATGGAGGCCAAGAAAAGGCTTATTCACTTTCTTGAATATTCTTTACTCTAGAATTGCCCTCGACCAGATGGTTGAAGAGTTTGCTTGAAAAGAAAGACTTTTCATCATCAGTTTAAAATACACTATCTTCCAATCGTTATGTTATGTTATCTATAACCTAGAGGACTTGCTCATGCATAATTTTGTGATGCATCTGAAAGTAAAATGAGTTAATGTGTGACCTACCTACAGAAATAGCAGAAAGTCATTTTAAGACAGGTGGAGAACTTTTAACCACATTCAAACTGTGTCTTTTCTTGTCAGTTCTAACCATATATGTAAATATTAGGAGAAATAAAAAAGGTACTCCAAGATTAGCTTCTTTCTGGGCCTTGATAAGATGATTCTTTAACTTGTTGTTTTTTCATAAGGTTCTTCAGTGAGGATGAGCTGTGATTTGCAATCGTGATGTAGATATAGGAGGCATCAGCTAAATAGCATTTTAATGAGCGTCAAGTGTTGCAGCAATAGTTACAAGGAAATAAATGAAGTTTAATAAGGTTATCAGAAACATGGTATTTTAAAAAGTTTTCCTGAATGCAATAGGGGTTCTGTGGATTCATTAAGGAAAGAAAATGATGAAGGCAGAATGTGCATGAGTAGGAACCTTCTATCTTGTGAGCCTTCCCCTTCCAGCCCATCTGCCTCCACCAAATCACACTTGGATGTGCTGAAGCCATCTACGGAGGTTGCCTTTATTTTTTAAGTTCAGTAAACAAGATTATGTCTCTTTTTAAAAATTGCAGTAGACTGTACTAACACTAAACAAAGAGCAGTTTTGCTGAATAAATAAAATAAATTTTAAAATACAGACCTTTTGGTAAGCTAATACATATGAGAAGTGCAGATAAATAGAAGTGTTTTGCTGTCACATTGGAAGGTTCTTTCAAGTCAGAAGAGAATGTTCATGATAAAGGAATGAGTATTTTTTGTATATGATGAAGTCAGAGGTTCACAATATACGCAGTTTTGAAGGGCAAGGGACAGTTCTCATTTGGGAAAATAAGATGCACGTTTTTCTTTGTCACACACATTCTCTTCTCAGAGGAAAAAGTGTGCTTCCTTTGCTGCAAGGTGTCATTTGGGTCCAAGCACTGCCGGTTTTGGAGCACTTTTGGTCCTATATTCATAGCCTCCTCCAGGATCTCCCTATGGTTTCCCTCTGCTTCCAAACTGCAGTCTGGGAAAACCAGTGTGTACCTCTGGAGCCTTCTCAGTCATTCGTTTCCTGTTAAGAGATCTTGAAGGAGTTAACAACCTTTACACACCTCGTGGTTCTTCCCCTCTGACGCTACTGAATTTGCGGTCATATCTCTCATGTGTCATAACTTTGTCTCCCCAAATTGTACATCAGCTTTTGGTAGAAAAAAATGTGTCATGCAGTTTTTTTGCTTTTCCTACCACTCTACACTGGGAAAAATAAAACAAATGAATTAAATTTACAGTGACATCTAAATGCCCAATTGAATCCACACAACAATTCTGATTAAAATTCACCTTTTTTTTCTTTTTTACATATTTACTGGTGACTCCTAGGAGTTCCAGCCAGAAAATTACAGGGTAACAAGTGTGGTGTAGTGTGTTTCTGAAATAATGGCAAAATAAATTGGCACCAGGAGAATAACTCCGACTTCTTTGGCTTCTATTAAACAATATTTATTAAAGTGCCATGTACATGGTTTCTAGCTCTGACAAGGCTATGAAGATATATTTGGATATGGACCTTAATCTTAAGGAGCTCACATGATCATAATGCAAACCAAAATATGAGAAGTAATTTAAAAATCATTTAAAGATAGATCTTCTAAAACAGGAATGCTGTTAGCTACCCTATCTAATTTACTGCATTGCTCTGAATATCAAATAGACATGAAAATAATTGAAAGCATAAAATAACAAACTCTACTCATTTGCAAATAACTTATCGCACCATGTCACATTTTTATAAAATTTACTAATTTCTCATCCCTACAAATAGATGTAGTCTTTTATATATGTTATCACAGAAATTAAAGAACAAAGACTTGAAGACAAAGTTCAAAAATGACCAAATCAGAATTTTCATCATTTGTCTGAGGCTTTCTATTAAAAACTCTAGAAAATACTTTTAGTTAAGTTAAAACATGCCTTTAAAACCACACAGTCTCAGAAGAGACTACTTATTATCCCGCAGAGCGGGAGCACAGCCTTGGTCACACGGCTCTAAATGCTTCCTGAGCCTAGACCACGTTTGAGTTACACGGCAGGCAGCGACCAACCATTTCAAGCCCATTTACAAACTTTGGTCTACAAGCTACAAAACTTACCTTTAAGACTTTTCCTTTGGTTTAATTGCCATTAAGTCTTCATTTATTTTTCTAACATCGTTAGATAATATATATAAGACCTTTGAGCACTGGACAGAATTTGAAATACAAGATAAACTATAGAATCACAAATTCTAAAGTCAAAAGAGCACTTAGAGGTAAAGCAGTGCATCTCCTGGATCACAGCCTTAAAAGGTGGTAATCCAAGCCTGTTCTGCACGTCTCTGGTCGCATCACAATGTCCTAGCCGGCCTACTGCTGTGCAATATTATACACAACAGGCAGAGTAACAGTTCAGTTAAATCAAGTAACCCTAAATCCTGTCCTAGAAGATCGTGCGTAAGATTCCATGCCTCCCACCGCGCAACCTCTCTGCCTTCATCTGCTATCATTTTCCCTCTTGGTCATTCAAATCCATCTACTGGCCCTTTGACAGCCTTCAAGCCTACCAACTGCACGTAGTTCAAGGCCTCTGTACTCGCTGTTTCCTCCATTTCTCACTTGTCTGAGAATTCTGCTCAAGTGTTACTGAATAAGAGGTTCTTATGAAACATTCTCCCTAAATCACTCTATCATCCGATAGTCCTTTACTTTTCTTCATAGCCTTTATCACAATGTAATCATATTATTTATTTATTTATATTTACTTCATATGTATCACAGGTTACATTTATATATAGAACTGTCATATATTTATAATTTTATATAAATGTAAATTTATAATGAGTATTTCATATATTACATAAAACATTTATTTATAACAAAATATATTGCTGATATTATATTTATTTATATTTACTAGATATATTCACGTACGTATATACTTTACTATGTTTATCTATCTTACTCCATTAGAACCGAATTTCATAAACCCATAGGATTTACCCGCTTGGTTCACCCATGGTTACATCCTAGAAAAGTGCCTTATGTCTGTAGTGAAGTTCAATAATTATTGATAGAATAAAAAGAGAACTCATAACCTCATAAGTGAACCCACTGTCCTTTTAGTTAGGTCTAATGATTAGAAAACCCTTTGTAATATCAAGTTAAAACTTGGAACTTTCCTACCCATAGGTTTGGTCCTACCTCCCAATCAGAAAGAACTATTTAGAATATCTCCTTACCCTCCCAAGCAACCCTTCAAATATTTGAAGAAGGTTGCAAATGACTCATGAGTTAATACTACCAGTTCCTTCAGTCATTATCCAAATGATGTGGATTCTAATCATCTCATTTATCAACTCTGTCACCCTCCCCTAGGTATATTCTAATTCAGTATTTTTCAAACTGTACATCAGAACCCTGGAGTGGCTCATGGAGTAAAATGCTGTCACTTTGAGGAGGTAATTAGTGTTGTGGCTCAGAGTACAGTCATTAGAGCCAGATGGTCTTGGATGATGTAAGTTCAGTCACTTATTAATGGCCAAATGACTTAACCACTCCTTATCTCGTTTCTCATCTTTAAAATGAGAATAATGATAATAGTATCTACCTCATAGGATTATTATGAGGATTGAGGATTAATGCACAAACACTGAATAGCATGACCTCCAGAACCAGCTACCCAGTGGGAGAAGCAGTGTCTACAAAAGAGAGAGAGAGAGAGAAAGAGGGAAGAATGGTCTTCTTCCACAGGGAGCCGGCTCTAGGCCCAGGGTGGGAAGGAGAGAGAGAGAAGAGGAGGGAAGAGGCTGCCAGCCCTCATTTTCCCTCTGAGTCCATGGAAGCAGAGATGTCAAGCTGTTCAAAAACAAAAGTATTTGACATTGAAAATGAAACAATTTTGGAACATTATGCCATCAAGCCTGGTTGAAAATACCACACATAGTCTTAAACATTCAGTTCCGTTATCACCCACATTACAAATTATGTCTGTCTAGGTCACAGGCAGGGCTTGTAAAGGGAAAACTATCAAGTAAATGTAGTAATATTGTCCCTAATGGATTTTAAAGCAATGGATTCTAGTTTGTAGAGTTCAGTGCCATGACATTGCACGGTAAATAAAATTTTTAAGATGAATTTCGAAGAAGCCTCACTATCTCAATGCCTCATCAATCTATTCTACACTCCCAAACCTACTAAACAGCAATCACTGCACTATTTTTAAATGAAGTTAAAATGCTCAGAGAGCTTTGTGACATGTTCACATAGGCACTAGATTCTAAATTAACTCTGGTCTACTACCTGGAGATAGGACCCCTTTCTTGGCTACCAAGCCCAGTTTGGATGAAACTTTGTGAACTGAATTAAGACACAGCTTCTCTGAGAGCAGAACTCCTGGGAAAGGCAACAAAGACCATCTCTCCCTTTTGCCATGAGATTTACACCCTACTGATGAGAAAACATGCCAGTGCTCTCTGAAGGCTCAAACCCTGTTCATGCCATGCTGCTTTGCACGTGTTCACACAGAAATTCCAAAACCACTCCTTTAATATCATTTTCTTAGAGTTCTGGTTGAGCTTACTTTTGCTGACTACACTTTTATTAAAAATAGTGAAACTTCTTTGATTGCCATTATTTTGGCATTGTTGCCTTTAACTCTTCCATTAGGGCACTATTTGAGTTTTTAGCTTTCTGACCTGCATTATTTTGGAGATTTGGTTATCCCATCTCGGGTCTTTTCCTTATTCTCTGCAAGCTGCACAACTCTGTCAACTTCATCATTTGCTAATCACGCTCCAGCGGCCATCACCCTTCAAGAATTCCCCTGCACTGACTGAAAATACACCAATATATCTTTGACTTTCTATCATCTGGCATCAAACCGTGGTTTGTCCTCCTATTTTCTACCTCAGTGGTTCCCAACCTTTTTCTACTGTGTACCCATTTTAATCCCGTGTATGTAAGTTGGACGCCTTGTTTTTAAAACATCTGTTTTTAATACTGACACTTTTGTTCGGTGCCTATGTTAATGTAAAATAGCGGAAAGGAGGCCCTAAGTTAGGAAAGAAAAATTACTACCCTAAAGGTACAAACCACAGGTTTAATTTTACGATATTTGTAACCGTTAAATATTGATCATGATGATCAAGTATTAAATATTAAATAAAAACTCCACTTGAAAAGAATCACGATTAAAGACAACACATACTTTTACTCAGTCTGTAAGTAAACTGATGGAACAGCCTGGCCGCAGATGTATTTGTGTGTTTGGGGGCGGTCTGGAAGGTCGCAGACGGCTCTGACTCTGCCGATGACTGGCCGCAGAGCGCCCCCGCCCGCCGCACGCGCTGCTGGGAGCCGGCCGCAGCGCCCCCAGCGCCGGCCATGCGCAGGGGCGCCACTGTGCGTCTGCTTCCCGCCGCTTTCCTTGTGCCTTTGCCGTGACTGCTTATTTGGTGCCACCCGCGTGGCCGCGCACTTATCCCGGGGACACGTGCCCCCGCGCTTGGGAGCAGACCCCGCCTCATCCGGATGAACGGCCTGTTTTCCTTCCCGCTGCCTTCCGCTGGCACTGCGCCCCCTGCCCCCCTCCCCACCCGTGCCTTCGGCTACAAGTCTTCCTGCTGTGACCCCCACGAACTGCCCGTGGCACTATCCTCACGCCTGGCGCCCCTCCCCCGGGCCTCCCAGCACTGGGCGTCACCTCCCCTCCGACGCATCTGCGCCCGCACCCAGGCGGAGGGGCGCACGAGCACCCCCTCACGGGCTTACATGCGCTGGGAGGGGCCTTAATGCCGTCCTCCGACAGCGTGCCGGCCACGAGTTACACTTCCCGTCCAACAAATGGAAGAACGTAGCTTTGGTCCAGACTGAGAGCTGCCGGAGAGCAGGACCAACACGTCCGTGTTGGTCATTCGTGTTAGCCAGCTGCCCAACAGCGAGCCTGGAACAAAATCACGCTTAGTAAATGTTTCCTTCTCAAAAACGCAAAACCCTACCTTTTTATGGAATTACTAAAAATAGTATGTTCAACAGACAGAAATTCAGATCTCAGCCGTTATGTCATTTAAGAAGGAGGAGAATCATCTACAAAAGAAGACACCTGTGCAAACAACTTCCTGGTTGTCTTCACGCAGACACCTTTGAGCTGGCCCGTCCAGGCTGCTGGAGACGTCTATCCCCTCTCATGACCGCTTGGGCGCACACACGCTTCATAAGCTTCTTACCTTCCTCGTAAGCATTTTTGCAGGAAAATATTGACAACCGGCCCAAAAGGGAGGGGTAAACAGAATAGGAAAGAAGGCAGAGTTTTGAAAGTTAAGTGTCTCTTGCAAGTTGTCAAGAATACTCAGGCTACTACAGATAATCACTTTGTTCACAGGTTTTTGTTTGTTTTTCCCCCAGCCTTCTGGTTTTTTCTTTTTTATTATTATTATTATTATTATTATTATTATTATTATTATTATTTGCTACTGAATTTTCCTAGGCTATAGCCTTTACACATAGGAAGAAAAATCAATTCTCTTCCTTTTACTGAAAAATTATGTACAACAAATTGTCACCATAACCTAATCTACAAGGTTTAATGGTGGCGGCCCGTTCATAATCTGCTGATGATTAGCCTCCCTGGGAACAATCCACTTGCTTGTCTAAGTGATATCAAGATGTTTGTTTTTAATCTGTCCAGAATCATCCTATGGACAAAGGCATTGTGGAGGAATTATATTTTAATTTACCTTCATGCAGTGTTCTGGATGGGCATTTGCATGAACACAGTATGAGTTTGCTTCTTTATACTCACATCTATTCAGATCAGAAATTACCTGCACATGCAGTCTCAGATGGTGGTCAACAATCGTACAAAAACGTGAGCATACAACTCCTTAATATCACACAGCCCTGCTGCTCATCACTGAGGCTTCTTCTGTTCTAATGCTTTTGTCATGTAGATGAAAGTCATTATGTAGTTTGGAAAACAGAAGATGAAGTGAAAGAGTAAGATCGGGACCTCGGTGCATTAATATTCCACCGGCATCAAAGAGATTTCCCTCGAGGGGCTCCTACAGGCCACGCTGTTATTACAGTGCCTATCCATTATCTTGTGCTGTTCTTGGTATTAAGACAATAATGGAGAGAATAGGATTATGTGCAGATGATAGGAAATGTGAAGGCAATTCAGCAAGATAGGAAATGAATGGAGACATGATTCTTTCATCGAAGCCAGGGATGGTTTAGCATAGGGTAAAAGAGAAGATAAATGAAGCAAAATGAAATCTTTACAGGTTAGCAGGGGTAAAATGAGAGTTTTCATATAATCCTATGAGTTTAACCTTCTTGATAGAGAAATGCCATGGCATCTCTCTTTAAAATCCAAGTATCTGTCCCTGAGGAGATGATCTATTTTTGTTCTAAAAATTCACTTGTTGTTGGAAAAGCTGTCCAATGCTTACAGGGTCAGAAGGCAGCCTTAAGGAGTGACGTAACCTTTTAATTCAAGCTGTTATTTAAGATTCTCCAGTGAAAATGAGAAGCCCAGCAACGCTCCCCACCCTCTCTTAACCAAATTATACCCAGTAATCAAGAGAGCGGTGAGCTGAGTGCCAGGCCGAAGAGTTCCATTATGAAAAAGCTTCATCTAGTTTCTCGGAACCCCATTTCTTTTTACACTAGCCCTCTCTGTCCGTACATGCACAGAGCACATAGAGGCAATCACCCAGGCTGACTCGGAAAACAGGAAAGAAAAGCCCTGGCCTTTTTAAAAGATCACCTATATTGGATGCCCAAGGCTAATGTGACTCAAAGGTTGGCATTTTCCGATGACAGTGGGGAAGCAAGAGTTGCAGACCGTGTTCTCTTTGCAGACAGGGCACTGGCATAAATAAATGCTGCTGTTTATATATATATATATATATATATATATAAAGAACATTTAATTAAATGAAGGCACACTCATTTACAGACAATATGACAGGGCCAGAGAGAGTGCTTTTTGTGTTCACATACACTGCTTACTCTTCAAACATAACATTTGATCCTGACTTAAATTGGATAGAAATTTAACCGAACTAAGATCAACAATATAATAACATCCTCTAACTCAAAGAGTTACCGAGGGGAATTGAAGAGGAAATATTAGAGCAAATCAGCATGCGGATACACTGTATCTGGAAGCTTGTGGAAGAATGTGGAAGCTGACTCCCCTGGCTCCTTGCGAAATGTAGATTAATGTATCCTGCGTGGACTTGCACTACAGCCAGCACAACTTAGTTCAGCATTCATTCTTTCTAAAAAGAGTTGAGGACGAGTTTTTTTTAATTCTGTATATATCCTCTCAAAACACATGCTGCTGAAGAAAAAGCAAGTGGGAAGAGCAGGAGGAAAAAATATATATGAATTTTTATCCAAAGCACGAACCTGCTATCTGTATAGGGAAGGAAGCATATACAAAGAGAAGAATGTAATCAAGACACTGGACAGCTTTTGGACATTTTGCCCCTCCCCCAGCTTTTTCTCAGCTCCTTGGTGCTCTTTCCCGGTCCTCTGGTTTTAAAAATGGCTCCATACTGCTCTCTGCTGCTAGTTTATAATTTTCTACTTGGAAATCTCAAAGCAATTTCTGCTAAGCGATGTCAGGTCCTGATTGGACCTCGTATCTAATAGGACCTTTTCCTAATTTAAAACACGGAGGGTTGGTATTTTTTAGATTTGGACTGCCAAATTCAGCTTACTTGCTACATTTTTTTCCTCCAAATTATCTGGACTCCTTGACCTTTAAAAGATCTCATTCTAGTCACAAGAATCATTTAAATTTAAGATTGGCCTCTTAAGGAAATTATGTATTACTGAGAAATCCCACTGTAGATTCCTTTCTTTAAGAAAGTGAGATGGAAAAGACAGGACACTTCGGAGATGGATGTGAAGATTAATTAATATTTCTCCTTAATATCCACATCACGTTAACTCAATTGCAAACAAGAAAGTTAATAAAATACTACATGTGTGATAGACCACAGCACAAGGCACACACTCAATACATGTAAATAGGATTCAAATCAAATCCAATAAATTGAAATATTAGATAAAGAAATTTAATTTGGAAAAAAATTAACCCCAGGAAAATATATTTCAAGCATTACATAAAACATCACAAAGTGTATTTCACACTCCTTTGAAAATGTAAGAATAGGAAAACAGTGATTTGTTTATTTTAATATTAAAATACCAGAAGGTTAAGATTTTATCAAATCTTACTATTTTATGGAGGCTAATAAATTCAAGCATAAAAATGTTGACTAGGGGGCTTATTCAATGATAATATATTTCTCCCTCTGGAAATAAAGATAATTATGAAAGATGGTTAACAGCTGCAATTGGACATTGTAATGTGTGGCAGCCTGACCACATGACTTAATTCACGAGTATGTGGTCAATTGTATGACCCTGCTCAGCAGACACAAAGTTTTTCTAATCCATGCCATTATTTTGAACTGGGTCTGCAGCACACAACCCTATTACTCTGCTCAACAGAAACATAGAGGAAGATGAAAAGAATGAAGGTAAGTAATTTGTAATATTGTGAGGATCACTTACCTGGCCTTTGCCTTTGAAATTTATTGTAACCTGGAGAAAGTCTGCTGTGTAGACATCCCCAGAAATCAGGATGGACTCACACCCAAAATTTGGTTTGAACGTCAAGACTGGTAACACTACACATATGAGGATGACATAAAAGGTTTGTGACTCACATAATAGGACTTTCTGGAGAAAGCAAGGTGGCACAGGACCAGGTCTAGAACGACTTTGACAGAACAGGGAAAAGAGACCAGGTTGGGGTCATTAAGGCGTTTAGGAGGTGTGGCCAGGTCCCGGGTTCCAGCACATGGTTTGAACTTCCCACAGATGACACAGGAAGGAACACCTGAGCTTTCTTACCAATTTGTCCAAACAGAGAAAGAACAGAGAGACTTTAAAACTGTCAGCAGCCAAACATTAAAAAAATAAATAAAAATAAAAAACCTGGAATCAGACAATGTATTACAAAGGTCCACAACATATATTAGCAGCAGTTCTAATTTAATTCCTTAGATGATGGTGAAAAGCTCTCCAAACATCAGCTAAGATACCTCTCTGAACTCAAACTGGTCCTCTCTAAATTTAGGTCATCTCCAAAATTTAATAAAATGAGCTCACTCTACTCCTAGATTCTGAGGGCTTTCAGATCCTGGTTTTTGAAGTGAAGAAACAGCAGTTTTTGTTTGTGAACAGAATTACTTTATTCAAGTGATTCTCTTCAGGAAGCACATATTGAAGTGTCTGGCTGTGTCAGGTGAAACTGATGAATAATACACTGGCCCTGACCTCAAGGAGTTTTCAGTCTGCAGGTGGAGAGTACAGCTATGAATAAATTATTTCAGTATCAGCAGGGTGAAGAGCAGACACAAAGGACAGCAGAAGAAGCAGACAGAGTTATTAAGTCTGTCCTGAGCGCTGAAGAAATAAGAGAAAATTTCAATGAGGATTGGAAGATTACCAGGCAAATAAAGCAAAGGGGATTTGAGGCAAACGAAATGGTGTGCTAAAGCAATGAAAGTGTAAAAGCCTTGGTAGTTCAAGACCACTGATGCGTATGAGGTAAGACATGCGGAGACCAAAGATGAGACCGAAGAGGCAGGCCAAGGCCAGAGCCTGGAGGAGCTAACCTGTCGTGGGAAAATCCTTGGGCTTTGCAGCTCAGCAGTGTTATGGCTCAATATCTTTCAACTTCTTTGATCACACATTCCTACCAGTATGAAGAAAACACTGATTATTAAGGATCCTAATAATCCGTGTAGATGCATGAATTTCTTAAATTAGCCACAGATATTATGGTCAGTCACAGACATTACGACACAGTGAACACCTAGTACAAGTTCATTGTTATTGGTATTTTTAAGTTGATTCCACAAGCATGTGGATATTGCTAAGACATAAATCCTATCAACTTTCATTAAGTCAAAAATAATCACTTGAAAACAGCAAATAATAAATGAAACTGAAAGTTAAAAGCAGAAGACCTAGCAAACCATTAAAATGACAATTCCAGAAACTTGAGAAATTGATAGCACGGCTTTGTAAACCTGTGGGAAGTTCAAACCATGAGAAGATTTATTAAGCTGTGATATAGATTTTTTGTGTTTTTTTTCTTCTTTAGAGTTCTTGTGATGGTCCATCTCACTTGGCTGGGCCATGGCATGCCCACATTAACCATCACTCTGGACGTGTCCTGGTGACTCAGCAGATGGGCCTCCCCCATGTGAGTGGGCATCAGCTGATCTGTTGAGGACCTGAATGGAAGGGGAAGTGAAGGAAGACAGGATTATTTCTCATCCTCTCTGATGTTTGAGCTGGCTCCTAAGCCTCCTCTTACCCTACACTGGGATTTACACAGTCCACCCCTGGTTCTCAGGCCTCAGACTCACACTGGATTGAGACCACCAGCTTTCCTGGGTCCCCAGCTGTAGATCGTGGGTCATGGGACTTCTAAGCCTCCATAATCATCTGCACCAACTCCTCGTAATGAAACTCCTTATATACATGCTATTGGTTCTGTTTCTCTGTAGGACTTTGACTCACACCAACATGTATGAGGAAACTACCTTCCCTGGCACAGAGGGAAGAAACCTGACTTCTGCCTGCTGGTAGAAGATACACATCATTTAAGGCTTGGAGTTTATGCAATTGAGGGAACCACTCTTAATGAAAAAAGATACCAAAATACCTTAGTTCTGTGGATTTTACGCTATATGATCATGTAACACATTGCTAGGATCACAGCCCCAATCTTTGTGAGTGGTCCGTGTACGAGAGGGGCTGAAGCTGAGGCTTTACTAGATTGTGGATACTTGCATCTCTGCTGCTGCCTGCATCCTGGACTCGCCTGTCCCACACTGGGTGACTTCACTTAAATTCCTGATCAACTGTATGGTGAAAAATTTCCTGTTACCAAAGGAGTGAAGTAAAATACTTTAAAAAAAAAATGGACTAAGAGAAAGTCTCTGAGCTCTTTCCTATTGGGACTATTTTACTAGCATTTCCCAAGGATTAGAAAGGAAAACATTGGAGATGGTGTAAGCAACAGGCACGACAACCCCAAATTTCATGAAGATACTGTTGGCTGCACAATACAGTTGGGATCTAAAGTTGTGTTAGAAAACTGTTTAGGAGACATTCTTCCTCCAACTGTTTGCTGATAATGAATGTTTTGGGTACATACCATATATTATTAAAGTTGCAAATAAATATTTGCTGCCAGCTTTATGCACTGGCTTCATGCAATATGTTCAATAGCATTTGAGACTAAGCCCCACAGCAGGGGGCTTTGGGAAGTGGTTCACTCCATCTAACGGAAGGCTAGCAGAGAGCTCCCAGTGTGGAGAGGAGGGTACGATGATGCATCATAAATCTCTTCTTTAAAACAAGGCCTGCAGCATATGTGCATGGATACACCAAGCTCTAATATACTTCTTCAATTTTGTCCACACTCCTACAGGCTACATGAGTGATGCCACAAAGAAACCTCCACGTGACCGTGCATTATGCTTAAATAACTGGTAAATGTTATGTGTATGGTATTGTCTCTTTTTCTACCAAAATCACTAGTAATTGTTATTTTCCCAAATGTCCATGTTATCAGTTGTTATTCTTTTTCCCTCTACTGTGTGGTATCAGTTACCAAGAAGCATTAGCCAAACACGCTTACAGACATACATGTGAAAGTCTGTTTTTACACTGAGCCCAGACACGCCACCCAGTGAATTATTGTAAAATTATTCATACCTTCTGGGTGATAGCCAGAGACAAAGGGCAGAGATTATTGTAGCACCTAGGGTGAATTATCGTGGAGCAAATTGGAAACAAGATTTATTCTATGCACTCTTAAGCACTAACAAGATTGTTAGGCTTTACTAGACAACTGTCTTTCTCTGGAACTTATTGAAGCAAATAAAAAGGAGACATTTCACGGTTCCATTTTAACCCAAGGGCCAAGAGTGTCCACTACAAAAATAAAACTACTGTGAATGCATGTTGAGTAAGCACCCTGCTTATTCCTTAATGAGAATGATGTCACCAATCAATAGAAAACCTGTTTTATGGAAAACCCGTTTTCTATTGATTGAAGAGGTTACAACCTTTGGGTGCAATTTGGACTTAACAAAATATCCCAATGACTTTATTTCTACATAGAAAACAAACAAACAAAAAAAACCAAAAATAATAATAAAGCTTCATAAACATTAGTTGAACCCCCCACACCAAAAACCCTAGCAATCCCTCATTCCACATTACAATATTGCCAATAGGATTTCTTCTCTTTTGTGTCTTTTCTGTTTTTTTCATTATCCTAGCTTTTTCTATTTTATTTCTCTCTTCTTAAACAATTATACTTTGTCTCTTAATTTTTCTTGCCTTAAGATTGCAGATTTTTCTCTTTCCATAACTCATTTAATTTTCATGACTTCCATCTTATTTTGTGCACATTTGCTAATTGATTTCAATCCCCAACCCCATACTGTAGTGAGATCTAGCCTTCTAAGGAAGCATTTTTACCTTCTACTAAGTCAGCTTTTTTTTTTTGAAAGGGTCAGTGATTGACAGCCAGGACTGCTGAGGGTGGTGCTGAGTCAGCAGAACCACCACTAGGTGAATAAGCTATGAGAATGTCAAATGTGGAAGAGAGGGGAAACTGAAATAATAGAACAAACTAAGTAACACAAAAGTAATGGATTAAAGATGTGTTTCCTAAATTCCAGGTAGCCAAAACTACACATTGCAATGAAATAAATATTCTATTGAAAAAAAAAGTCATTTAAAATGTGACAATGATACATTGTTAGTCCAACCTTATCTACCACCTCAAATGTGCAAATTTACACTTTTACAATTGTTTGCAGGTGCAAGGTATACTCATCTTGCTTTAGCCTCATGACAATCTTATATATGCTTGAGCAGAACTTTCAAAAGGAAGCTAGATTTAAGTGGAAACTCTTACTAAGAGCCTTTTGTTTATTCAGGTGATGAAACAATATGTCATGAATGTTACTTTGTTCATGACCAATTGAATATGGCAGAGCACTTGTAGTGATTAGATGGCAAGATTTTCCTGTTTACCTATAACCCTAGCCAAGCCATAGGGTGATAAGGAGAGCTATTTTCTTTAACAAAGCCACACAGAAGGTTGTCGTAGAGAAGAGCGGGGTGGAAGAAGCATTTAAGAAATATGCAGCCTAATTTCCTATCTCTACTAAAATCAGCAGAGAAAGCTCTAACAATACATCAGTCAACTTTACGTTTTATCTCAGATCCTGAAATTCTTTGGAGACAGCTTCCATTTACTGACAAAAAGTATCATTTGGGCACAGCTTTTAAGTATTTTAAATACGTAATGTAGTGTAATATTACAAAATGCCCTATCAGTTACACTTTATTATCCCCATATGATAGGTGTGAAAACTAAGGCTCAGCAAGGTTAATTAATATATTTGCATTAAAATTAAATGTAAAAAAATCAAACAGACATAGTAAGTAAAGTTTCAATTTCATATTCTGTTAAGATCTACTGGATTAAAATGTTGTCTAATTTAAAGTCAATTTCAACTTTCTTATCTTGAAACTTAAACTTGGAGTCTATGTCAGATTTGATTACCCCTGAGATAATGATCCTGCCGTTATTTGTCTGTCCAAATCATGCAACAAGAGCACAGAGCTTTGGACCCACCACCTAGGAGGTATGACTATTCTGGTAGTCCTTAACCAATAAAACAAATGCATTTTTCAGCATGGGTCATGGGAGTTCAGGTTTACCATGTCTATTAATCACATTTGGAGCTGTGCCCATTAAAGATAAATTTGTTTTACCATCACATAAACTTCTGCCTGTAAGTTGGTCAGCAAGGAGCTCATTTTAGACTCCAATGTCAGAGGGAAATACAAGCAGTATCCGAAGAAAAGCCATCTAAGTTAAAAGCTGCCTAAGTGGATCCTGTTATGCAAAAAGAAGTGAGTGTCCAAAAGGTTTGGGTCTCCAGGATGCAATTGTGAAGTTTGGGAGAGATCAATTAACTGAAAAAAAAAAGAAAGAAAGAAATGCCATTAGGCCACCTATCATTTGGGCTCTGATGCTTAAATTCTATTAATATCAAGAGTTTGCCATTTACCAAAAAAGTTAGGCATTTTAACATATAAAACTACCTTAGAAATTTCAAAAATAACAATTTTTATGAGTAGAAGATAGGAGTTAATCCAAAACAGGAAAATTTTAAGAATTATTTGTAAATTAAGAAAAATATTGCCTCACTGCCATTTCAGAAATACAAATCAAACAATGACATACCATTCGTTGCTTATCAGACAAGACAATGGTCCGTGTTGGTCATACCTTTCAAATTTAAATAAATGGAACTTTTTGAAAACAATTAAGCACTTGTAGCAGCAATTTCTCCTGCAATTTAATATAAGAAAATAACTGAACAAATAGTCAAATGTATCTGTATATGAGTACACATTTCAACTACCATTGTCTATAAAAGAAGAACTCTAAATGTCCAATAATTTGATATTAGTTGAACACATTTTAGATCATCAATATAGTTGATTATCAAGTAGCTGAGGGAGGAAAAACAAGTTGGGAGCACTTGATTCCCCCACCCTCTGAAGAAAATTAAATGTAACTTTCTGAAGAAAAACAAACCCTACATGCATGGTGATTGATACATAAGAAATCACAAAAATAACAAAAAGGCAAAGGGACTTTCCAAGTCCCTGCATGTGCACAGCATCCTGAGGTGATGCCCTGGGGTGATCTATGGTTCATTATAATAAATTACCATTGCGTTTTTAGGGGAGCCACTGGGCAAAAGTAGGGAATGCCAGGTAAATGCATGTACAGAAAGACAACTGTTAAATAACCACAAAGCTATCAATAGCAGAGAAAGGTGAGGACCTCCTATCCAGGAAGAAAAGGGTCTAAAAAACAGCCCTCTTGAACTGGGGCTGCTGTCTCTTGACAGCCTATCCCCACCTCTGTGGAGGGTCCTTTGCTTAAGGAGTCCTACTTTCTTTTGCTCCTATCATGACTCTTAGTCAAATTCTCTTGACTGGAGAAGTCAAGAACTGAGTTGCTGCTGGACCCCGAGCTCCTGCCCATGAGCTCCGACGTCGTAGCCATTGAAAATGGTCATGAAAATCACATACGTGAATACTTAATAGAAAAATGGCCTTGCGTACTAGTAAGCAGAAAACATTTTCAAAAATATGTATATATGACCTGATCCCTTCTAAAAAACATTCAATGTAAAAAATATTTTACAGAAAAAACATGGAATGATTTATCCAAACATATCTGTGATTATCTCTGAAGAGATGATTAATGTATACATCCTTTTTCTTTTTGATTATCTGTATCATCTAAGTTTCTACAACAAATATCAATAAGACTTAAAATAAAAACATTTTAACTGAACATATTGAAATCAAATTAAGAAGTTACATGTATAGAAAGGATTTAGGACCAATTAACTAGTATTAAACAATAATTCAAGAAAAGAGCTCCATATAAAAGGTGTTTGGAAATTAGAATTTTTATGTTGTAGTTCACTTTTACAAAAGATAACTTTTTCTGCATGCAGAAGTTGTAAACAGCATTCTAAAACTAGTTAGCATCAATCACTGAAAGAAAAAGTGAAACAAATAATTTATATCCTAAAATCTAATTAGATTGACATGCTTCAGATAACACAGATTTAACTAACTTTGGTGAAATGTCTGCTTTTTGCTACATACACTTTTTTTGTGAACATATTTAAAACCCTACCACATGAGAGGTAGTTTGATTATCCCTAATTTCTGAATAAGGAAAATGACTGTATTAAAGGACCGACCAAATGCATAATCCAGGGCATCTTGCAGGACGTCATCTACTACTGTGTCAGCGATTTATCAGAATCATCTTTGCTGATGTTTAAAAACCACAGATTCCTAGGCCCCAGCCCAGATCTACTTTAATCTGAATCTCCTAGGCTATTTGAATGATTAGTTTGGAAGTCACTAAATAGTGTCATCAAGTATGCCCTTTAAAGACTTAAAAGTAGACATCTCTCTCTAATCTGGATTTTCCTCTCCTGAGATACTGATATTTCTAAGCAAGTATGGTCATTAAAGCCCGCAGGAGAGGCCCGAGCTCTGTACATATGTATGTCTACATGTAGTTTGTTAACTTTTCCATTTTGTGATTTTGAAAGTATTTTGTCAAATTAGAAGGGCATGATTTACTTAAAATGCTGGATTGATTTTAACTTTTTAGTATTTGGCCACACATGAGATTCCATGTGTAGTCATGCCCTAGGATTCACCAACGTTAGAGTTAGGTCTGCTTCTAGCCAATGAACATTGTAACTCTGATCATGCTTCGAATTTGTGGGAACTCAAATCTAATTTTGTGATGCTCCATCTTAACCAGAACAGGCCCGTAAGACCTACTTTCTGTACAGTGGCTTTCTCTTTTGTCTTATGTGACTGTCTTAACTTTATTTTTTCATTACTCTTTTAAAAAAAATTTTGCACTGAATTATCATGTCTACCTATTGATAGGTTGATCTAATTGACATAATTCAATGATCGTATTGAATTATATTTCATATTGTAAGTAACTATAAAGTTTTTTAGGAATGAAAGAGATCAGAAAGAAAAAGGAGAGGAGGCAGAAATGATGGAAAAAGAAGGAAGGGAAGATTTGTCTGTGGTTAGTTATCTATAAAACAAGAGAGCACACATTTGAATGCAATTTTGTCTTCAATTTTAATTCATATCCCATTGTATCACATTGTCAGTATTTTTTATAACCCAACATCTTTGTCAAAGGTTATGCTCCCATATAATATGGAAGTTATTTTTCCAGAAAAATTGAAATGCCAATTTAAAAAATGTGAAACATTTTATAAAAATAAAACAAAAAAAACCTTTTAAAACCTATTAAATATTAGGATTATCATTATAAACATCAATTGTTATTGTATATTATATGCAGGTGGTCTTAGTCTTTTAAACATTTGATTTTTATAAACTGTCAAATTCACAACTTATTTCATTGATGGGTTCATTCAACTAAATATTTATTGAGACTTATTTATTGAGCACTTATGGTACTTAGAATGCAGCAATGAACAGTGAAAGGCAACAATTCCTCTTCTCTTTTAGCTTATTTCCTAGGGAGATACAAACATTAAGAAAAAAAGCCTTGAAAGAGTAAATACATATATTATGCTACATGGTGCCTAGCAAGGCAAAAGGAAAAAGTAGATGCAGTAAGGAGGGCTAGGGGTCCGGAGGTGGTGAGAGGGAACTGGAATTCTACGTTGGGTGCTCCGGTCGGCCTCGCTGAGGAGGCAAGGGCTGGATGAAGGCCTGGTAGGGGTGATTCAGTTAGGATGTCTGGGAGAAGGGCATCAGATCAAAGGTCTAGATCAAAGTAAAGGCTTATGGCAAAGGCAAGAATAGACTGGAGCCCAATAGACAGTAGAATAAACAACATCCCAATTTAATCCTATCTATATCGAATTTGATCTTTATTTATCAGCTGATCATGATGATATTTATCTATAGCATGGTACTGCTTTTTGGCTTCTACTCTCAAGGTAACTTCAGAGAACTGTTTGCAGTGTGACTGCTCGCTCAGCATGGCCTTGGCCACTCTGTAGAAGCCAGTGGCTAGCTGGGCTCTCTAAGTTTGCCCACACAGCCCTGCCTCAGCACCAGCAGGTGCCTCTGTGGGTCCATCCACCCCGAGTCTTCATTGCTCTTAGCTTCTCTGTAGGCAGAGAGGAAGCAGATCCAACAACAGACTTGTGCATGTGTGACACTCCGAAAAGACTTTGCAGGTGAACTCACTCGTGTGTTCCAGGAAAGTAAGGCTCTTGGGAGAGAGGTGTTGATAGGGGAGTTGTCCTCCAATTTTTCTGACACAACCTTTCTGATCGTCTGTGTCTGATAAGAAAACTATTAGACCAAAATTATAGTTTCAAAAACATTTGCAAGTTTCGGCTGCGTGGAACCAAAGGAGATATTTCATACTTACAACTTTGTACACGTGCTATGGGTCTCTGGGCGAAGAACACTACCTTACAACATGCAAGTTTATTTTGCAATTCTGAATCATCAATATGAAAACAAATTTTCAGAAGTACATTCACAAAATTAGGAGATGGTCTGCAATCTTAATCTCATGAAAATGTTTTCTTGTTCGTTCTTAGCAAAATTTCTGCCACTTACAGGCATCTCCCTTCCCTTTACCCCTTTCTTATTTGCTATTTATGATATGGAAAGAGATTTAGACTGGTAGTCACTAGACTTGTTGGTGGTTTATTCATTATTAATTCACTTTGTAATTTCAGACAAACCACTAAACTTCTGAAGGGGACCAGAATATGCCACCCTGAAATATGTCACTTTAGCATACAGATTATTTTAAGATAAGGACATTAAAAATTCAACAAATGAAAAAAAGAACAAAATGAGGAAGGAAGGAAGGAAGGAAGGAAAGAAGGAAGGAAGGAGGAAAGGAGGGAGGGGAGGAAGGAAGACTCGCAGGCTTTCTCATCTGACTAAAAGCAGCGACTTCTGAGAAGTGAGGCCATCGGAAATACCTCTTCAGGGCAGACCTACTCCCAGAAGGAAGAACGTGAAGAAAATCTACCAAAATCTTTTCTCCAAGGGAGTTTTATGGCCCCGAAGGAGATGGAAAGGCCAGTCATACCTGTATAGACAAACATCACAACCTTTCTCATTTCCTGTTTACTTTCCTAAAACATCATTTATCTTGTCAAATATTTTTAGTCCTGTAAGTGCCTTTCTGCTTCCTTAAAAATGCCTTCTAAGATAGTACACAACCCCCAAGATCTAAGCACCACTCTGAATTACTAATCACTGAGTTCTGCCTTGTGCGAGTTGCATGTGCAAATAAAGTGTTTTTTGTTCTGTTAAACTGTCTTTTGTCAGTTTGAATTGCAGCAACCTATAACTGAACTTAAGAGAGTAAAGAAAGAGTTTTTTTCTACCCTACAGTTTTCTGAAACTTAGTTCCCTCAAACCTGTAATAATAACTAACTTACTAAATTATTTTGAATACTACATGAGAATTATGGGAAAGTGCATTGGGAAGGATTAAGTCTGCATGGAAGGGTAGCTAGTTTATTACAGACCTGAGTTTCAGTAAAATAAAAGGTGAGGGTTCTTGAGCCACTCTCCTTGCTCGATCCCACTCCTACCTCTTTGGAGTGTACTTTCTCTTCAATAAACTATCGCTTTGTTTCACCTCTAAATATATGTGTGTGTGTGTGTGTGTGTGTGTGTGTGTGTGTGTGTGAGGCTGGACTTTTTAAGCTCCCTGGAAAACCATCTAATTTAATCATAAAATAGCATTACTAATTGCCATTAGATTACTCTCTTGCTCCTAGAAAATGCATGGTTTCAGGCCCTTTACATAGAGGCCAACGACGTAATGATAATAGGTAGCCCAAAACCAGGAATCCATGAACAAGTACCATTAGTAAAACAAAATACAGAAAAATCTCACGTACAAGTTTATTCTCACTGCAGGCTGACTGCTGTGGGAGATTTGACAGCCTCTTTCTCTAGAATGCAAAACCCTTTTGATTACAAAGAGAACAGTTGAACTTCTAAAAAAATGTTATATATTCACCTTCTGATAAAAAATTATGTTTTTTAGAAATTGTCTCTCCTAACTTTTCTCAGCTCGTTGCTACCTCCGGAAAGAGAAATCATACAGTAGTAATGATCTCTTGTGAAGAATCTTCGAATTTTAACATTGGTGTGAAAAATTAGGAAAAACATTAATTAATAGGCTTAGATTCCCCCTACTTTGAATCCACATTTTCTTTTTATTTTGTTTTTGTTTTGGTAGAGTTTGTTCATCTGTCTCGAAAGGCCTGAGAAATCTCACTGGCATTTCACATCTCAAAGCTAGGCATGTGCAAATATATATGCATGATAAAAAAAGGAAACACCCACAAAGTAATGGACTTCTCTGGGGTAAACTACTGGCTGTGAGAAGAGAACAATCTATTTTTGAATTTACAGGACGTTTTGGTTTCATCTCCCTCCTGTATTTCTTTCAAAGACAACATAGCGGTGAGGATGGTGAAAAAAAAAAAAAAAAAAAGAAGGGAGTAGTCAGAAAAACGTAGGAAAGGGGTTAGAATAAGGGTTAAGGGACACAGCAGAGCTGGAAGATAATCTTGCAATACATCTTACAGGAAATCTTGCTTTTGGGTCCGACTGAGCTGATTAAACTCCCAGCTTTCTGGGTTGGGAGAGAAGGGAAGAGGCGGAAAGATGCAGTGTTCTTCCACCCTGGGGATCACAGAACCCGAGGCTCTCCGGTGAGAAACTAACCGGTGAATCAAGTGAAATGCATGATTATATCCTGTAACTCTGATGTGAGGGCAGTTTTTATTAAATCACAGAGGAGATTATTGTCCATCCCCAAGCAAAGAGTAGGAAGGTGAAGTGCTCGCCCCCCCAAGGAAAGCAAAACCAATACAGTATCTCTTTTTGGTGAGCACTGACTACTGCTGTCTTCTTCTTAAAAATGTATCAGTAGTTTAAAACTTGCTGGTATAGGATGAATAGGCTTTCATTTAAAAAACACAAACATACATAACAGTTTAGACTTGGATGTAGCCACCTGTCCATTTGGGCAAAGGTGATTTATTTCTTTGGGCTCCAGAGCTCTCTCAGACCTCCATTGTGTAGGAATGTGTTTATATTTCTTAGATACACATATGTGCAACACTCAAATGCAAATATAAAAACCTCTTTGGAAAGGATAAAGAAACAAATGATTATTTGTAGCATGTGAGCTCTAAAGCAGAGTATTATCCAGGGGCAAGCTAGATATTAGAATTACATTACAATTACCTGGAGATGTCTATTAAAATGCAAATTTTTAGGTGGCTGCAGACCCAGTGAATCAGAATTTCTGCCATGGGTCCTAATTTGTACCGAGGTGGGGCCTAAGGGGCATTTTTAGGAAGTAAACCAGGTTATTCTTATGTACATTAAAGTTTGTGAACCACTGTTCTAAATGTGTCTTGGGATCTAATTGTAGTTCTAGCTGGTGTGTGCAAATCAGGATACATTTATTGAGCACTGTATTAACTCCCACAGGTGACAAATATTAGATATTTTGATGTAGCGCTCAGGCAGCCACGGGAAAAGAAGAATGCAGACATCTCAGAAAAGAATTCCTGTGCCTTACTGGAGACATTGTTGCTATTGAGTCTGTATATAACCCAGCCATTCCATTTTCCGTTATCACTGTACGGAGGAAATGAAGAAACGAGGTATGGATTCCGTCACAATATGCTGGTCTGAAAATATCTGGGCAATGAAATCACATAAAATAATTTCCCAGAGTCAAATATCTGAGTTCTGTTGAATTTTTGCTATCTCTTGCATTTATTAAGTACCTCCTGCATGCAAAGCCTGTTCAGGAAGATTTTGTGATTTGTATCTTCATAGGCACAAGTCATAGTATTTTCATCTGGCAAATTCATACCCAATTTAATTCTGGCACTGGAAAAATGGGAGAAGTAAAATAAAAATTCTGACGTTGGCTTGGCAGAAGAGAAAGCAGAAAGTACAAAAATACAATTGGAAGTGATCTACTAAAAACTGCATTTTAGGGGTAATAATAAATAAATGAACTATGTATTTATTAATCCATGTGTAGATTAATGACTGTGTCTTTTACCTGCAAGTATTTTAAGCAACAGGATTTAGACATATTAAAATAGGCTTGTTTGAACAGCACTCTTCTAGCAAAAAAGACATTATGTGGTGATTATTTGGCAATAAGCTACATATATTCACAAAATAATGCGCCATGTTATTGAAAGCCCAGGACACAAGGTCTCATTAGAGGCCATCATTAGTCTCAAAACCTGATTTCTATAAGGGGATGGAAAGAGGGGTCACATTAGGTGGTGAACTTATTATGCATCAAGTTGACAATGCACTGTAGAATTGTATGCCTGAAACCTATGTAATCCTTGCTAACAGAGGTCACCCCAATAAGTCTAACAATAAAAATGAATTAAAAAAAAAAAAACAAAAACCTGATTTCGTCTTCGTGCAAGTAAAAAGAGAGTAGGCGAACACCTGAACCTTCCGTGAGGTACGGGGGCGCGCCCCGATCGCTCTGCAAGCGCGAACTGGACGGTGATGGCCGCGAGCGAGCGGGGACGAGGGCGGCCACGGCGCAAGGCCGCGCCAGCACACGGTCGCCCTTCTGCCCCGTCTCCTAACTCCTTGCCGTTCCTTCCGGTGTTCCCCGCACGCCAGGAGAGCGGGAGTAGCCGGAGTCCTCGAGGAAGGGGAGGGACCCCGCGGCCTGAGGCCTCAGTGCCCGCGGACCGGGGCGGGAGGACGGCGACAAGGCCCGTGGGCGCTTTTCCCACCGCGCTGGAGTTCCTCGCGCTGGAGTTCTGCCGCACAGCCGCCTTAGAGAACCAGCAAACCAGCAGAGTCACCGGGTCTGAATCCGTCGCGGGGACGGGGCCCCGAATGGGACGGCCACCCGCTTTCGTTTGCCACCATTCGGCACCGCAGAGGCCGGGGCGTGTGGGAGCGCCCCGCAGTCGGGCGCGTCGCTGGGACAGTCCGCGCTGAGCGGCACTCAGGCCTCAGCCCTCGGACCAGCCGAGCACAGCGGGTGGGGGCGGGCGCGGCGGGGCGCTGCGTCCTGCGGCGTCAGCGCTAACGAGGGCACCCAATAGAAAGGTTTCACGGCTAGCCTACTACGAAATGACACAATTGGATGCCATCTTCAGAAAACCCTAGTGGGCGTCCATCTTGTTTCCAGGGCACCCATTCATGAAAAAGCAGAAACCAAAAACCAAAACAAAACAACAAAAACAACAACAACAAAACTGAATGGAGCAGATTCAAATACCCACATATACATGAAAGGAATTTGTGTGCCCAGTCAGTATACACTGTATTTTAGGAAAACTCGGGTTCATCCTGAATGCTGTTTGCCATATTCTGGAGCCTGAAGTCCAGAAGCATCGAGTTAATTTAGTAACGAGCAATCCTGATGTATAGCAAGTGCACACGCACATACATATGCACATATACACATACACTCGAATGTGTTAGCTGCCAAAATGAATTAAAGTGTTAGATGCCAATTAAATTAAAGTGCTTACTGAAGTCTTTGATTTACTCCTGTTGGACTCATCCGTTTATTTTACACCAGTATTTCCATTCTTATTAATTATTACTATTATTTGTATCTCTTCAATGCTCATTGCTCTTTTCTGACCATTGAATTTTTTCTTAAATAAATATTGATCTTGCTTTAGCTTTGATGACAATTTCATCCAAGGGCTTAGATGAATTATCCATTATTATTCCTCTGACCCAGAATGTTTCCAAAAATTTGATTACAGAGCAAAATGTCCATGTATGCAGCCAGTTATATGACCTATGGGCTAAGATTATAATCATAGAATTCAAATCTGATTCCAGCATTTGTATCTTTAAACTTCTGGCATTGGTTAATGAGACCATCTGAACAGATATGTAGTTCTAATATTCCCATTAAAATTCCCAGCTTAAAGGAGTTTTCAAATATCAAAATGATTTTGACACCTTTCTGTTTCACTAGTTGAAAATTGCGAGGCTAACCACCTAAGAGAGTGAAATGCAGGTCCACAATCCTTTTCTGGTAATTCCTGAATCTCTCAAGGCTCAAGGCTCTGAAAACTAAGATTTTAAAGAACTTTGGATTAAATTTTGGCATTACAAATTGACCTTAATTGAGATGAAGTTATTCACAGTTTTTGTTTATACCACTTAATATGGCTATTCGTGTTTCTCCACAGAGATAGTAATGCCTTTGATAGTGGGTGCTACCTCAGAACCTGCCGGCGATATTAATAACATAGCATGTGGTATTATGTAATATAGCAATATGAAAAAACTTAATTCCTAGACTCCTCTCGCCCCACGCATTTCAAATAAGGACCTATGCATGTGTACCTACATTAAACAGAGTTTCCACATAAAGAAATTAGATGCCTTTCTATGAGAAACAATACTTCCCCCCAGTGAGTGTGTTATAAATAAGAGTTAGAAAACCATCTTGAGAGAGCCGCTGATTCATCCACTTCTCCTAACTCATCTCTTTTACATGGTGTATGTCACATTTCCCCTTACTGAGCTAAGATGGTTGGCCATGATGGTATGGGGGAGGGCGATCTCTACTTTCTCTGAGCAGTAGAGATACCTTGACCATCATGCTTGATGGAGGTGCTACAGATAGTTTCAGCAGTGGGGAAGGTGCAGGATGCAATCTAAGTGATGCAAATTCTAAATGTGCATCCCCACGGGAAGGTCATATTCAGGGGCAAGTCTACATCAGGGTTTTGACAAAGTTCTTTCCTGAATCGTCTTTTGTATTTCCATGAAATATTACCATGCTGCAAAATACAAGCTGGAGCTGAACTCACTTTCCCAATAGAAGCTCCTAGTAAAATCTGCAAAACACAAACAGAGAACCTGTTAGTCATCCCATATTTCTTCCTCCTCTTCCCCAATACTTAATCTTTTTCAACACATTGCCTTGTATCCTCTGCTCTACTCTCTTTAGCTATCCTGTGCACTGCTGACAAGGTTACTTTTATAAAACTAAAAGGGGATCATTTGCCTAGAACCCCTCACCCATGTCTACATTGCCAAGAGATATTGCAGTGGATCACACAGGCCGTTCAGGACCCAAGCCCCATGTCCTTCAACAGCCCCCTGCTTTAGCCTCGCTCCTAGATGCTGTCCTATAGGCACCCTACACGCTAGCCCCTTTCAGCCATGTGCCATGCCACGTGTACCCCAGGCGCTCTCGACAAGTGTTTGTCCGGGTGTCCCGTGCTTTCTCATCTCTAAAATGCTATTCCCCTTACCTCTCCCAGACTTGGTGAATCCCTACTCACCCTGGAAGACTCAGCTTCCAGAACTCTAAGGCCTTTGTACAAGACCCTGCCAGAGTGAAGGAGCCACTATTTTATACCCCTACAACATCTTATGCATCAGATCTCTTATGCCACAACGTTGCCTTTAGCATGTCAGTCTTCTGTAGGCTCTGGACAACTTGAGGATAAGATAGAAATCTTATATCATCATCTTTGTATTGTCAATGTCAGGAAAAGTGCTGAGTTCAGAATGTAAGATCATTAAATATTTTTTGAAAAAAATATATAATTCATGAATATCACACACACACACAAAAAAGCTCTTCTACTGAGAATCACCCAGGAGACATTAACTGTATCTCTGAAAAGCACAAACTGACCTCGAAGACAGAACTGGCCTTTCATGTATTGGCTTAAGCATTAAGTTACTAATCTATAATTGCTAAATGTAAAATGTGCCAACACCACAGTTTAACAGAAGATATTTTGCATGGAGTCTGGTTGATATGTGAACTAAGAAAATTGCTAATTCCACACTCTCTTTCCTACACCCTACCATCCACTTCCATATTCCAGCAAAGTTAAGTGTTTTTAAAAATGCCAATCCCTTCGAGACTAACCTGTAGAGATCCTCATTTCAGAATACCCATAACTATAAGCTAAGAGTATCTCAATAATATTTCATCATTCCTGATCTACCTTCTGTGTTCTCATTGCCTTTGATTATTCAAATTCCATTACATTTTATTTAAACTGGAAATACTCGTATCTATGCATGTATATTGTGTACATTATATATTAGAATGGCTGGGACTGCCTATGTAATTGGGCTAAGGTTTTCCTCAGGGAAATCCAGTAAAATTATCTTCCATTACATCTCTAAAATACTACTCATTAAAAGCAGAAATAAACTTTTATACTCATGACTAACAATGCAGAAAAGAATTTTCACCCTGCAGCTTATCTCAATTTCAGAAAGGAGGAGGTATTTTCTAGATGAGTTGCTGTTTGATGTGATTTTCACCCACAATTACTGTAAGATTGTTTCCCCCAGCTTGTTTTGTGGTGGTTTTAAGCTTTGTGCTTATACCTCATTTTCTGAATTAATATGTTTTCTAAAAACACTGTCCCACTCCTGATTGTTGGAAGTTCAACATATCTGCCATTTCTTTTTCTGATGAACTTCCACTATTTTTATTCATGGATGCCAAAGGAGAGGAAGGCAGGCAGGAACCCCACTTCCCCCCGGCCCGCTGTGTCCTTCTTTCCTGCTGCTGCATTCATTGTTTTGATTGCTTCGTGTGCTGGAGAACTTTCAGGCATGCCATAGGAGAATTTTTAAAATGAAGCTCTCATTCAGGAGTCGCACAATGGTGATATACACACAGAGGTTCAATTTAAACCATTATTGCATACTATCTTTTTCCTTTTATAATAATCCATTAAATGCTTTCAAGTATGGAGACGGAATAGCAACCTGTAGATCCAAATGGAACCCAGATGACCTATAAAATACACACCGCCTCCCTGCCTGAGCTGTTAGAGCTCTCCTCTCTAATGGATGGCATTGTTATTTTAGCATCCAGACAACCACGCACATCAATTATACATCCTCCCATGTCATGAATCTCTTTGCGAAGGCAACCTGTCTTTTGGTTGTTATATATTCATTTTTTCTAACCTCTGAACAAAACTTTATGTGTGTGTAAAAGACTATGTCCTAGTTTTAAATATATTGATTGATAATCAAAAAATACATTGGGGGAACATTTGATGTTTACTCTTCCAAGCATAGACTGCACTAATATTTGTTTAGTACTTTTCTATAACAATAGTAGCACTCGAGAGTATAGTGTACGGTAACAAATTGTCTTCCAGAAAAATGCCATTTCCATTGCTTTGTATATGTGAGTTAGGCTTAACTTCCTATTTATAAACACACTCACAAGCACACATGTACATACCTATCTACCTCCTTAAATACATTTATACTTACATTGTTAGTCAAGATATACAATATCTTATAGATACACACAAGTAAAGACAAAACAATTATAAAAGAATCACTCTCTTTTTTGTTAAAGTATAGTTGGCATACAATATCCTGTTAGTTTCAGGTGCGCAACATAGTTCCTTGACGTTTATGTTCCTTATGATGTCATCACTGCAATAAGTCTAGAAACAGCCTCTCACTGTATAGTTAAGATATTGTTGACTGTATTCTCTGTGCTGTACATTACATCCCTATAACATTTATTTTTGTAGAAGGTTTGTACCTCTTATTTCCCTTTACCTTTTTCACCCATTCCCGAATCACTCTTATCTGGCAATCATCAGTTTGTTCTCTGTAACAATGAGTCTTTTACTGTTTTGTTTGTTTATTTGTTTTGTTTTTCCAGGTTCTACATAAATGTAAAATCATGGAGTGTTTGTATTTCTCTGTCTGACTTATTTCATTTAGTTTAATACCCTCTAGATCTAGAACCATCTATGATGTTACAAATGGAAAGATTTCATTGTTTTTATGGTTGAGTAATAGTCCATTGTACTCATATATGTATATATGTATATATATGAATATGTAGATGTTTATCTTCTTTATCCATTCATCTATTCATGAACACCTTAGTTGTTTCCATATCTTGGCTATTGTAAAAAATGTGGCAGTGAAAATAGGGGTGCATATGTCTTTTAGCATTACTGGTTCATATTGTAGTTCTATTTTTAATTTTTTGAGGAACCTCCATACTGTTTTCCATACTGACTGCACCAATTTACATTCCCACCAACAGTGAATGAGGGATCCCCTTTCTCCACATTCTTGCCAACACTTACTATTAGTTGACTAATAGCTATTCTGACAGGTGTCAGGTGATATCTCATTATGGTTTTGATTTGCACTTCTCTGATGATTAGTGATATTGAGCATCTTTTCATATGTTTGTTGGCCATCGATCCTTATGTCTTTTTTGGAGAATCGTCTATTCAGGTTCTCTGCCTATTTTTAAATCACATTGTTTGTATTTTTGATGTTGAGTTGTATGAGTTCTTTATAGTTTTTCATATTAACTCCTTATCAGATATTTCTTTAATCTCCCACAGAACTCATTTTGAATCTTTACAGTTGTGTTTCAGTGTTCAATGTGCACCCTGTAGCCATCTTTAGTGTAAAGCAAAACTAGGAAAGTATGTAGATAGGAAAAGTGAAATTCTTTTCCATTCTCTGTGGTAGAAAGGAACAAGGCAAAAGAGAATTGGGAATGGATTCTGATTGGTCCAATGGGCAGGGTCTGTCCCTGTCTCACAATGTCCCTGTCTCAATTTTATGTTAAATTTTAAACATAAAACAGTATAATTCTTAATTTACTGGGGTATCAAGTTTGCTCAAACCAACCTAGATTAGAATATTCAAAGCAGGTTGAGTTTTAGTTAACTGTATTTTCTGGTTAACTAGAAAAGTATTTTGTTTGGCATTTCATCAGAAATCTTCCTTTTTTCTTCCTTGTTAAGTACAATATAAGGAATGTATTTAAAATTTGGTTTTATTAATACTGAATCTTACAGTGCTCAGGTTTATCACTTTGAGCATAGGGTTTAGCTTGCAGGTGCAGGTAGAGATAGACATAGTGAAATATTTCTCAGTTGGGTTTCATGGAATGCTGGTCCTGCAAAATCTCTTCCCTCTTCCCTCTAAATCAGCGGTGTCCAACTCTTTGGCTTCCCTGGGCCACATTGGAAGAGGAAGAATCGTCTTGGACCACACATAAAATACACTAGCAATAACTGATTAGCTTTTTAAAAAAGGTCACAAAAATGTCTCACAATGTTTTAAGAATTTGTGTTGGGATACATTCAAAGCTGTCCTGGGCTGCAGGTTGAACATGTCTGCCCTAAATAATTGTTTCACAGCTAATTTAATTATGTTTGGAATTCTGCCTATTATAGTCATCTCTTACAGTGTCATAAATCATATTATTAAAATCTCTGAGATATCCTATCAAATAGAACAATCACAAAAAATCTCATTGATTCTGTTTAAACTAATATGAGTAGAGAGTTAGTGTTCTTATAATTTATTTATGTCAACTTCCCAAGACCTGGAATTGCAATGGGGCATTTTGCTGCTGTTGGGCAAAAGCACAGCTATGGAGCTAGACAGAGCTGGGTTTGAATCCTGACTTGGTGACTTAATAGTGACCATAAATAGGTTTTAATTTCTTTGACTTTCAGTATTCTCATCTATAGAGTCAGCATTATAACATATAAGTGTTCTTACAAGACTTATAATATAAAAGCATTCTTATAAGAACACTTTTAAGAATTAGACATAGTGCATATAAAGCATCAAACATAATGCCTAATGAGAGATTTCCCACAATTACAAGTTAGCAACCGTTTATCATCATCATCATCATCATCATCATCATCATCATCATTATGTAACTTTCTTCCTAGGATCTCTAGAACAAAGATCTGCTTATTTATTAATTTTCCCTTAAGTTCTTGATATTATTTTTTTAATTAGACACTCTGCTCTACAAAGTAGGTTGGGGTACTTAATTGAAGTTTCAATTTTGGTTGTTTTTTAGTTAATCAAAGTCTTATTATTCTTTGGATAATAACATCACATTGCAGTAGGGTTATTGGACTCTAACCCATATACCTAATGCATCTTCGGCTGAAATAAAATTCACAGATTTATTTGTCTTTTGTTCTTGTGCAGTTAAGGAGATTCTTAGATATTATTCCCACATCTATCATAAGCACCTGTAGAAGTTTGAAGGTGGATGAGCTATTGAGAGGGCTCATAATGTATTATGGCTCATCTGGTTCATTATACTTTTGAAGATCTTACACTGTCTATAATTGTGGGTCTTCTTTCGCATTTTTCCAGGGGTAAAAATAACAATAATAATTGATGACAATAAAAGTAATAAAAGTAGTCTTAGTATTTTATACTGTAAAACATGGGTTGTTTAAGGTTGTCAGGACCTTTACTAAATAAATATTTTCATATATCAATAAGCAAGCTCCTTGAACCATTATGTAATGCCAGGGAGAAGGACATATAACTTTCCCATAAAAACAGGTAAAATATTCCACAATAATTGTATTGGCTGTCCATCACATCACCTCAGGAAAGCATGCTGTTAACAGGGTCATTTCTCCTTTACAGTTGAGAACACTGAAGCATATACACATTAGTGGTAGGTAACTTGTCCAAATGAACACCGTGAACTAGTGAACCAAATCATTGTGTGACAATGACACCACTCAAGACAGGTGCCACACAGGAAATGGCATCATGAAGGTTAATTTCAGATTAAACTAGGGCAGCATGCACGTCGGATCATCTTGGGAAGATGTGCTAAAATGCACAAAGACAAGGTTAGTCATGGTTCATAAACCTTACCTGAGAGTGTTCCCTGCTGTATGTTTAGGCATTCAACTTTACTTTTAACAAAATAGTTGTGGCAGCAAAACTCTGTCTTTTATTATCAAAGTGGAGATAGAACCCAGAGCTTTTTCTTCTTAATAAGTATCAGCAGCTTCATTTCACTTTGGACTGCCCAAATTTAGTCTACTCTTCATAAGGGATGATTTTCAAAAAGTTTTACTAAAATCATATGAAGTAATAAAGTAATGCCTGCTGATTACACAGGCAAGAGCTGCTTCCAGCAGCATAGACTCATGGCAGCAGAACTCACTCAGTTCAGAGGGGTTCATTTCCAAGAACAAGCCTCTTAGCTGACCCATCCAGAAAGTACCAAGATGGCACAAAGATCTTCCAAGTCATTGGCTCATAAACTTTTTGAGCAAACACTCCCCCCCAACACACACAATTTCTACTGCACGATATACTCCCAACATAGCATAATATTTTAGAATGATCACAGACTTAATGTTGCCCTACAGAGACTCCCTACAGTGCCACAAATCCCAAATTAACCTCTCTCCCTCCCTTTAATATCATTTTCAGTTGCAAAAACAAAAACCGGAGTCCAGCAAGAACAAATTCTTTCACAATTATTCCACATTAAAGAGATCTTTTTTATTGTTAAATTTACTGGGGTGACATTGGTTAGCAAAAATTACATAGGCTCCAGGGGTACAATTCTACAGTGCGTCGTCTACACGTTGCATTATGTGTTCACCACCCAGACTCAGTTCTCTTTCCATCACCGTATATTTGACTCCCTCTCCCTCCTCTCCCATTCTCTCCCTCCTTTTCCTCAGATAACCACTAAACTATTGTTTGTTTCTTTGTTGCTTTCATTTTTAAATACCGCATATGAGTAAAGTTATATGGTTCTTGGTTTTTTCTGATTTATTTCACTTACCATGATAATCTCTAGATTCATCCAGATTGTTGCAAATGGCAATATTTCATCTTTTCTTATAACTGAATAATATTCCATTGTGTATATGTACCACAGCTTCTTTATCCAGTCATCTGTCGAAGGGCACTTTGGTTGTTTCCCTGACTTGGCCACCATGAACAGCACAGAGTTGAACATTGGGGTACATACATTTTTGTGGAATAAAGTTTTCAAATTTATGAAGTGGATATCCAGAAGGGGGCCAGGTCATATGATAACTCCATTCCCAATTTTCTGAGGAACTTCCCCAATGTCATCCATATCAGTTGTACCAAATTTGCATTCCCATTAGCAATGTGTGAGGTTTCCTTTTGCTCCACATCCTCTCCAGCACTTGTTATTCCTTGTCTTATTTATAACGGCCATTCTAACAGGTGTGAGGTGGTATTTCATTGTGGTTTTTATTTACATTTCCCTAATAGCTAATGAGGTTGAGCATTTTTTCAAATGTCTATTAGCCATTTGTATGTCTCACGGGTGAAGTGTTTGTTCAGGTCCTCTGCCCACTTAGTAATTGGGTTCTTTGGGTTTTTGTTGTTGTTGTTGTTGAGTCATATGAGTTCTTTATATATTTTACATATTAGTTCCTTATCAGATGAGTTGTTTGTGAATATTTTTTCCCATTTGGTTGGCTATCTCTTTCTTTTGTTGATGATTTCTTTTGCTTCACTGAAGCTTTTTAGTTTTATATAAGCCCATTCATTTATTTCTGCTTTTACTTCCCTTTGAGATCAGGTTCATGAAGTCTTCCATGACTCTGAGGTCTATAAGTTTAGTACCAATATTTTCTTCTATGCAATTTATTGTTTTGGGTCTTATGTGGAGGTCTTTAATCCATTTTAATTAATTTCAGTATATAGTGACAGTTCATAGCTCAGATTCATTCTTTTGCATATGGTTTTCCAATTTTCCCAGCATAATCTACTGAAGAGGTTTTCTTTTCCACATTGTATAGTTTTCCCCCTTTATCAAAAATTATTTGTCCATATATTTGTGGATTTATTTCTGGGTTTTCAATTCAGTTTCATTGGTCTGTGTGTCTGTTTTTCTGCCAATACCAAGTTGTTTTGATTATTGACACTTTATACTATAAATTGAAATCAGGGGGAGTCTGATGCCTCCAGCCTTATTCTCTTTATGTAGTATAGCTTTGGCAATTTGAGGTCTTTTGTGGTTCCATGCATATCTGATAAATTTTTCATCTATTTCATGAAGGAATGTTTGTGGGATTTTTATGGGAATTGCATTAAATCTGTATATTGCTTTGGGTAATATGGCCATTTTATTAGTGTTAGGTCTTCCTATCCATGAACATGGACTATCTTTCCATTTCTTTGTGTCCTCTTCAATTTCTTTTAAAAATGTCTTATAATTTTCAGTATATAAGTCTGTCATGTTCTTTGTTAATTTCCAAGTATTTTATTCTTTTTGTTGCAATCACAAAAGGTATTTAATCTCTCATTTCTTTTTCTGAAGATTCCTTATTTGTATATAGAAAAACAATTGATTTTTGCACATCGATTTTGTATCCTGCAACTTTACTGTATTCATGTATTGTTTGTTTCTAATAGTTTTCTGGTAGAGTTTTTGGAATTTTCTAATAAAAGCTCATGTCATCTGCAAATCATGACAGTATGACTTCATGTTTCCCAGTCTTGATACCTTTATTCCTTTCTCTTGCCTGATTGCTCTGGCTCGAACTTCCAGTGCTATATTGAATAGCAGTGGCAAGAGAAAGCAACCCTGTCTTGTTCCTGATTTTAGGGGAATGGGCTTCAGCTTTTCTCCATTCAGTATGATATTACCTTAGGGTTTGTAATATATTGCCTTTATTATGTTGAAGTACTTTACTTCTATACCCGTTTTATTCAGTGTTTTGATCATAAATAAATGTTGTATCTTGTTAAATGCTTTTTCTGCATCAATTGATATGATCATATGGTTTTTACTTTTTATTTTGTATATGTGGTGTATCACATTAATTGATTTGTGCTACTAGGATGAATCCCACTTGATAATGGTGTGTAAACTATTTGATACATTGTTTTATTTTATTTGTTAATATTTTGTTTAGGATTTTTGCATCTGTGTTCATCAGAGATAGTGGTCTATAGTTTCTGTGTGTTTGTGTATATTGTCCTTACCAGGCTTTGGTATTAGGGTGATGTTGGCCTTGTAGAATGAATTGGAAAGTATCACCCACCTTCAATTTTTTTGGAAGAGTCTGAGGTGGACAGGCATTAATTCTTCTTTGAATGCTTGGTAAATCTCATTGGTGAGACCGTCTGGTCTGGGACTTTTACTTTGGGGGAGGTTTTGGATGACTGTTTCAACTTATTGTCCAGTCCTTGGTTTAGTCTAGGTAGACTATATGTTTCTAAAAAATTGTCCATTTCTTCTAGGTTGTTAAATTTTGTGGCATAAAGCCCTTCGTAATATTTGATTGTGATCTTTTGTATTTCTGTGCTATCAGTTGTAATTTCTCCCCTTTCATTTCTAATTTTGGTTATTTGTATCCTTTCTTTTCATTCTTTGGTTAGGCTAGTCAGGGATTTGTCAATTTTATTGTTGTTTTTTTTTCAAAGAAAAAATATTTGTTGCATTAATTTCTCATATCTTTTTGTTCATAATTTCATTTAGCTCTGATCTAATTTTTATTATTTCTTTCCTTCTGCTGACTTTGAGGTTTTTCTTTATCTAGTTCTCAAAGATGGGATGTCAAGACGTTTAGTTGTGATTTCTCTTGTTTCTAAAGATAGTCCTATAATGATATAAATTTCCCACTTATTACTGCTTTTGCTGCAGCCCAATAATTTTGATATGCTGTATTTTTACTGTCATTAGTTTATATGTATTTTAAATCTCTTTTATATCTTTTTGGAGCCAATCTTTTTTTTTAATAAGATGTTGTTTAATCTCCAGGTATATGTGATTATTTCTGCTTTCTTTTTGCAGTTGATCTGCAATTTCAAAGCTTTGTGGCCTGAGAATACAATTGGTATGATTTCAATCTTCTTGAATTTGCTGAGGCTAGCTTTGTGTTCTAGCATATGGTCTATGCTTGAAAATGTTCTATCTGCACTAGAAAAGAATGTTTAGTTTTTGCTGTTGGATGAAGTGTCCTGTAAATGTCAATTATGTCCAATTGTTGTAATGCATCATTTAAAGTTGATACATCTTTATTTATTTTCTGTCCATGACTGTTGAGGCAGTGTTTAGGTCAATTGTGTTTTTGTCAGTTTCTCCTTTCAGATCTGTTAGTAGTTGTTTTGTAAAGTTTGGTCCTTCTTGATTGGGGGCATATATATTAATGGGTGTCATGTCTTCCTGCGTTGTATTGTCCCTTTTATCACCATGAAATTTTCATCTTTGTCTCCTGTTACTTTTTTTATCCTGAAGTCTGTTTCATCAGATATCAGTATGGCAACTCCTGGTTTTCTCTGGATACCATTGCTTGGAGTATTGTTTCTATCCTTTCACTCTGAGTCTGTGTTTGTCCTTATGTTTGAGGTGTGTCTCTAGGAGACAGTATATGGATGGGTTTTGTTTTTTAATTCAGTCTGTTACTCTGTGTCTTTTTATTGGTGAGTTCAGTCCATTTACATTTAGGGTAATGATTGATATATGAGGATTTCTTACGGTCATTACTTTTGCCCTTCTTTATTTCTCTTTTGTTGTCCCAATTCTTCCCCATTTTGTTTGTTTGTTTGTTTATTTGTTTCAGGTTGAAGAGCCTCCTTGAGTATTTTGTGAAATGCCAGCCTCATGTTGGAGAATTCCCTCACCTTCTGTATGTCTGAAAAGGTCTTTATTCCTCCTTCATATCTGAAGCATAAGTTTGCTGGATAATTTATTCTTGGCTGGAAGTTTCTCTCTAATATTTTGAATATTTGATTCTACTCCCTCTTGGCTTTTAGAGTTTCTGTTAAACAAATCTTATCTTTTAGTTTTTCCATGTCTCCAGAGTTCTTGCAAGATCTAAGAAATTAAGTACAACAAATATTAGACAATGATGTTTTTTTCCAGGCTTTATATTAATTCCAAGTACACTTATAGTTCAACATTCTTCACAAAAACTGGTATTCATCTTAGCAAGCTAAGATCAATTCATGGTATTTCACTGATTTAATGGAAATATACTGACTTATCAAAGGAAGGTAAAGATGAATGTCAATGAAACTCATGTTACTGTATGATGAATACTAATTTTGTAGGGTGTGCCTCTACATTTATAGCTTGCAATAATGCTTTGACACCTACCTGCACAACATGAATATTTGTGCATATTTTAAACTATGAATTATTTCTGTCTCAAATTGTTTTTCAGTTAAAATGTACACCTTCAACTGATAACCAAATGATAGTGAGAATGTGAGGCAACAAGAAATACATTGCTGGCAGAGCCATAAATGATACACCCACCTGGAAACATAGTTTGGCAGTTAAAGTTCAACATGTATTTCTCCATCAGTTCCACCCCCAGGTACTTATCCAAAAGAAATAAAAGCATATATCTGCACCAAGAACATTGTATAGGAATGTTCATAGGAGCTTTATTCATAATAGTTAAAGAATGGAAACAACTCTAGTCATCAATTGGAGAAAGAGTAATGAATTGTGGTGTATATGTACACAATAAAATACTTCTCTGGAATATAAATGAATGAATTATTGATACTGTCAACAGCAGGGATGAATATCAAAAACATTACATTTAGTAAAATAAGCTAAATGTGGGCATGCATAATATATGTCTCTATTGATATTAAATTTAAAATACATGAAAGTAATCATTAGTAATGGAAAGTAAAATATTAATTGCCTATAATAGGGAGTGTTTTTATTTGGAAAGTGGTACAGAAACCTTCTGAGGGTGATGAAAATTTTTTAGATTATGTTATAGATGTGAATTAGAACTCCTATTATTGAACTGTAATCTTGAGACCTGTGCATTTTGCCATATGTAAATTATACATACACACCAAAATATATATAGCTTCAGCTTCACTTCTGCATTCTCTTATCACTAGTTTCCTTAATAGCCTCTCACGCCTTACCATGACCTCTGGTGCCTTTTCCTGGTTTTCCACAAGGTGCACCTCATATGAACTCACCACATAGCAGTTCACTGCCAGTATGTCTTTTCCATCTAGCTATGTTTTCCTTGTCACTTAAATAATCCCTTTCTAAGATTCTGATCTTTTCAATACCATAAATAAATCAATAATAAAACTTTTTTTTATATTCAGACTTTAGGTCCTAATATCTGTGATGAATCTATCTACAAGAAGAGTTTCAATGTGGTGATCAGCAGGTTACCAAGTTCCTCACAATGTTAAGTAGAGAAGGGTCATTATATATATATATATATATATATATGAGTGTTATAAAGTAATATGTGAGAATGAGGGACTTAACCAATGAGTAATGATGTTATTACGAATGTGGATGTCATTTATCTGTGCCTTTGTCACACAAAAGATTTTGGCATTCAGTAGTCTAAGACACCATCCCCCATAGCAAAAAGGGAGGTGACAGCTAGGAGTTCCCTTTTCACTCTTTCAATATTATGGACATCATATGTAGTCAACTCTCATCCTTTGTAAGTTACTTCAGTAAGGAAGAAGGAGTTCTCAGGTGAGGACCACACTTCAGTCATTGATGTTAATCTCTCTCCACAGTAGCTGGTATTTTATGGTTTGCAAGCAGAGTGGTAATTTTTCTGGGATTTTGAATTTGTCAAAATGAGAAGAGACCAAGTAAGGAAAAAGTTTTCAGATGTTTTACAAATGCTAAATTCTATGATGTTTTACAGTATTGTCTGGCAATTACTATATGGTCCCAGAGCATAAAGTCATGCCATAACCTGTAACACAAGTTTTGATCTTCAAAGAATGATTTTACTGAATCTAGAGATATAGGATAGCAAATGCCATCCCACAGTTCATAAATTTGGGGCTACTATTACTTTAGTGTGGCTTCTTTATATTCCACTTTATTATGACTATATCTATATAAATGCAAACACTGTTTCTGTGGATATAATTTCATAAAGCACAACTATCTTCTATCTTTAGCAGTGAAATTCAAGTGGCAACTATGACAAGCAAAGAAAAATGAATGCAGTTAACTTCAACCATCCCTGCTCGTCTGAAAGCTTATGTCAGCTTCTAAATAAGCTTTTCATTTTTCTATTCAGTCTGCTGATCTTTGTTGATTTACAGCATGAATGAGCATGGCACATTGCAACTTGTATAGTGTACTTTCCTAAATAATAAAACATTTAGTGCAGACACATCAAGCTAGCTAGTGGCTCTAAATTATTGTGGCAATGAAATGCCATGTTAACAACTCATTTACATCCTTCTGGTGACTCTCCATTACCAAGGTAAGTAATTTAATTCCATCTAGGAAGAATAACTCTGCAAAGTATAGTTACTGCAATTTAGAAAAGTATATTTAAATCAGATTACAAATTATGATTAGATCATTCCAAACTAAATACAAACAAAGTATTTACTCAGGATAGACTGAATTATCCCTTACACAGTTTTTGGTAAAGACGCGCTCAAATACTTCAGAAAGCATCACAATATATACTTAGCTAGGCTCAATGCATGCTACACGTGTCTATGCTTTAGAAATTCAGTTTTACATTCTCTCTTTCATTTGTTTTTATTTCAATTCTTGCTTTGAGTACATCACAAGATGTTAGTTGTATTGCTCACTATCAGGACCAAAACTTCATAAATGTAGGAGGGCATCCACCTTACTGCCTCTGCAGGCACTTTGATGTATATGCACAAGGTGTGAGTATGGTGCGAGGCCTTGCTCTTGTTTTGTTCTCTGTCGTCTTCATCCGACATCCTGATTTCCATCCATCTTCTTGTACCCAACTCAGTACCTATTTTAATGTAGTTAGATACACCTTTATGTATGCATTCTTTTTATACATAGTTTTTTGTGTGTATGCATTCTGAATTTACATGAATACTATTACTGTTTCTTCCTTTATTACTTCAATACAATTTTATAAGCATCGATTTGTCTGTGATACAATTCATTTGCAGCTTTTAACTGCACCATTGTATTCTGAAGCATGCATATATCTTCCACATTTACTTAACTATTCCCCAGCTAGATTGCCTCCAGTTCCCTGCTATGATGGATTATGCAGACCCTCATCTGTGTCGACTCATGAACCTGTGAAAGAATTTCTCTAGGATATATTACAGGAGCAGGCTTCTTGAGTTGCCACTCAGAGAACATAAACACACTCAGCAAAGACAAACACATAACACTCAGGATAAATCTATGTTTACAAGCATATTTACACACACAGCAAGGATATAAAGAGGTGCACACACTCAGGAGAGATGAAGATGTACTCACTAAAGGCATACTCAGAGTAGGAGGGGATGAATACATATTCCATAATCAAGATGTTCACGTACACAGCAAGGATATACATTTCTCAGTACATATTACCCTTAATGAAGTTTGTGGATGTACCTAATTTCGTAAGTACTGCAGATTATTGTTTAGATAGCTGCAATCTTACTAGCAGTTGGTAGAGTGTTCCCATTTTCCCACATTCACTACTAATTTGGTTTTATTCATAATTTTTTGCTTATCTCATAGATGTAAATTATTATTTCATTTTATTATACTTATCCTATTACTGATGAGGTTGAATTTTTTTTAGATACTTGAATCAGTTACGGCTTACCTTTCTATAAATTATAAACATAAAATCTTGCATAGTTTGAATTGATTTTGTGTCTTAAGGTTGTAATTTCAGAAATTCCTTTCATTATGTAATATACATGAATATATTATATCACATGATACAATATGGTATGTGCTATGTACTATATACTATAGCATCCTTCATTACTTAACAACAGTGAATTTCATATAGCACAATACATTATTTTTTTGCAGTACCATTTTTACTTTTGAGAATTTTATTGATGACATTTACCCATCCATTTCTCAAATTACAGGAGAGTTTCCCTCCTTCTCTTCCAATAGTTATATAGTTTACCTTTTACATTTAGATATCTGATATTTCAAAACTGTACTTTTGTATACAGTGTAAATTAGTGATCCAGCTTTGTTTATTTTTTGAAAAATACTAAGCAGTTCCCAAACACACTTTATTAAATAATGCATACATTAACTTGTGGTAGTATATTTATTATCATTTTCCCCCATATATAAACAAATCTCTGAGTTTTATTCCTTTGGTATACTGATTTCTAATTTATTATATTTATTATATTTATCTCAAGGTATTTGATGTTTGTTTTGCTACTAAAACTTGTTTCACAAAACTGTTATTGAATAATTAAAGTTTTGCTTATATATGGAAATGCAAATGATTCTAGATTTACATTGCTTTCACACATGTTGAATTCACACATTAATTTTAATTAATTCTAATAAAGTTAATGTGTATAATAGTTCCTTTTGATTTATCTTTTATGTACAAGGATATTTATTTACTTTTAAATAAATTGAAATATACATTTTTTTTTACTTCTCTATTTGACTGCCCTCCCATTGGAACCACCCCTCCCCCATTACCCTCTGATAACCAGTAAACTGTTCTCTGTGTCTATGAATTTTTGTTTCTTTGTTTGTCTTGGACCTTCGTTGCTCTCAGTTTTGTATTCCATATATGACTGAAGTCATATGGTTCTTGACTTTTTATAACTTATTTCACTTAGCATGATAATCTCAAGATCCATTGATTTTCTTGCAAATGGCAGTATTTCATCTTTTCCTATTGCTCACCAATAGTCCATTCTGTATATGTACCACATCTTCATTCAATCATTTGTCAAAGCACATTTTGGTTGTTTCCACATCTTGGCTACTGAATCCTTTTGGAAAAAAGTTTTCAGATTTTTTTGGGTAGATACCCAGAAAAGGGATTGCTTGGTCATATAGTAAATCAATGCTTATTTTTTTTAAGGAAACTCCATACTGTTTTCTGTAGTGGTTGTACCAATTTACATTCCCACCAGCAGTGTATGAGGGTTCTTTTTTCTCCACAGCCTCCCAAACAATTGCAATTATTTGTCTTATTGATAATAGCCATTCTAACAAGTGTAAGGTGATATCTCGTTGTGGTTTTGACTTGCATTTCCCTAATAGCTAGTGAACTGGAGCATTATTTCATATATCTGTTGGCTGTTCATATGTCTTCTTGGGAAAAGTGTCTGTTCAGGTCATCTGCCCATTTGTTAACTGGATTGTTTTTTGTTGTTGAGTTGTGCAAGTTTTTTAAAATATTTTGAATATTAGCCCCTTATTGGAGACACTGTTTGCAAATATCTTCTCCCATTTGGTTGGTTCCCTCTTTGTTTTGTTGGTAGTTTCTTTTGCTCTGCAGAAGATTTTTAGTTTGATATAGCCCCATTTATTTATTTTTGCTTTTACTTCCCTTTCCTTTGAGGTCAAATTTATAAAATCCTCTCTGAACCCAAGGTCAGTAAGTTTAGTATCAATGTTTTTTTCTATGCAATTTATTGCTTCAGATCTTATGTTTAGGTCTTTTATTTAATTTTGGTATATGGTGAGAGTTCATAGTTTAGATTCATTCTTTTCCATGTGGCTTTCAAATTTTCCCAGCACAATTTATTGACAAGGCTTTCTTTTCTCCATTGTATGTTTTTGACTCGTTTGCCAAAACTTATCTGCCCATGTATATATGGATTTATTTCTGGGTTCTCAATTCTGTTCCATTTGTCTGTGTGTCTGTTTTTCTGCCAATATCATGCTGTTTTTATTATTGCCACTTTATAATATGAATTGAAGTCAAGGATTCTGATACTTTCATCCTGCTTCTTTTTTTGTAGGATAGCTTTAGCTATACAGGGTCTTTTGTGATTCCATAAAAATCTGATGGTTTTAAAATTTTATTTCTTGAAAAGATGTTGTGGGGATTTTGATGGGAATTATGTTGTATCTGTATATTGCTTTGGGTAATACAGTCATTTTAACTATGTTGATTCTTCTAATTCACGAACACAGAATATCTTTCCATTTCTTTATGTCTTCTTCAATTTCTTTTAATAGTGTCTTATAGTTTTCAGTGTATACATCCTCCACATTTTTTGTTAAGTTTATTCCTAGGTATTTTATTCTTTTTTGTTACAATTGCAAAAGATATTGGGGTCTTTAAAGTTTCTTTTTCTGAAGTTTTATTGTTAGTATATAGGGGTGCAATGAATTTTTGTACATTGCTTTTGTATCCTAAAACTTTACTATATTCATGTATTGTTTCTAATAGTTTTTTGGTGGAGTCTTTCAAGTTTTCTATATATGCAATTTATGATTTTGAAATACACAATTTATGACATTTACCATGACATTTGCAAGCCTTATACCTTTTCCTGTTTTTCTTGCTTTATTACAAGGCCAGAATATATAGTAAATATTTAGTAGAACTAGGTATGAAGATAATCATATGGTTTAATTCTTCACTTGATTAATCTGATGGATTAAAATACATTTATTTTTAAATTATAAACCACATTGAATTATTGGAAAAAACTCATTATTGTTTCTTAATTTTATATATAGACAAAAACAATTTCTAATATTATTTTAAATATTTAGGAATTTTCTAAATTTTTGTTACTTATTTTGTAATTTTTCTACCTAAATGCACTATAATGTTGAGGATGATTTAAATAGTTCAAATTTTGTTAAGAATTATTTTTAGTAGAAAACTATACAGTCATTTAAAGTCACATTTTTTGGAAAATACAAAGAGAATTACTTTAAAACTCATCATACAATCACTGTTGGCAAACTACTTATGTGCATTTAAAAATAATATGTATTCTGCAGATGTTGTGTGAAGCATTTTATAAAAGTTAATTTAAGTTGTTTATTATGCATGTTGTTTAAATATTCTACAGCTTTATTAATAGTAATGATTTCAGTCAATCTGCTTTATTCATTACTAATTGAAGCAAGTTAGAACACTATAGGATGATTTTTTTTATTTGTCTATTTCTCTTTAAAGTATTGTCAATTTTCATTATATATATTTGGTTATAATTGGGTGCATATAAATTTATAATTATTGTTTTTTTCTTTGTGAATCCTATTTTATTATGACCATAACACATTCTTATTTTTGTCTGACATGTTTTTTACCTTGTCTGATATTGATATAAATACATAAACTTTGTTTAGTATTTGTATGATATATCTTATTGTATACTTTACTTCGACTTTTTCAAAATAATTATTTTATTTTTCAATTACACTTGACACAAAATATTATATTAATTAAAGGCGTAAGACACAGTGATTCTCTATATAACTTATGAAGAGATTACTCTGATAAATCTACTACCCATCTGACATCATACATAGTTGTTACAATACTATTCATTACACTCATATTTCTTATGTTATATTTTCCATTTCATACTTATTTTGTAACTACCAATTTGTGCTTTTTTTAACTTCATAATTAAGACATTCTTCTTTTACTTAGCACATGATATTAATAATATTTGAATGTTTATTTTTATTTATATAATGCAGAGAATAATGTTGACTGTGTATAATATTGTTTTTTTTTAATTACACTTGACATTAACATTATTTTATATTAGTTTCAGGTGTATAGCATAGTAGTTTGACATTTATATAATTTACAAAGTGATTTCCCCCAATTAGTTTAGTACCCACTTGGCACCATACATAGTTATTGCAGTATTATTGACTATATTCCCTATGTTGTATTTTACATCCTCATAACTATTTTATAACCTTTGTCACCAAACCCCACCAAACTCAGATACAGACAGCAAACTGATGGTTGCCAGTTTGAACCATAGAAATAAACTATGAGTTTATTTCTGTTTTGCTTTTTTATTTATCATGTTTTCTATATTCCACATATAAGTAACATCATGTGGTATTTGTCTTTCTCTGTTAAACATATTTCACTTAGCATAATATCCTCTGGGTCCATCTATGTTGTCACAATGGTAAGATTTTGGGTTTTTGTGGTGAAATAATATTCCATTATATATAGGTACTATATCTTCTCCATCTAGTTGTCTATTGATGGGCACTTGGATTGCTTCTATATCTTTGCTATTGTAAATAGTGCTATAGTGAATAGGGGTGCATATATTTTCTTGAATTAGTTCTTTATTTTTATTTTTTGGACAAATATCCAGAAATGGAATGGCTGAGTCGTAAGTTAGTTTTACTTTTTAAGGAAATGTCCAAATTGTTTTTTATAGTGGCTGTAACAATTTGCAATTCCACCAACAGTGAACAAGAGCTCCCTTTTCTCCACATTCTTGCCTATATTTGTTGTTTTTTTATTTATTAATGATAGCCATTCTGTTCAATTTGCTGGGGCCACTCAGCAAAAGACTCAAAGAACACCAAGGCGAGCCACCACCCACTTGGGGCCCACCAACCCTTGAGAATTGTCCACAAAAGACTCTGATGTTAATATTTTTAACACAATTGGGAAATCTTTTTTGTTTTTTTAATTAGAATATTTGGTTATAAAATTAGAGATACATTTAGGTTTAAATATACCATTTACTGTTTGTTTTCTCTTTGTTCCACACTTCCAAGGTCCCTTTACCTTCTCTTGGATTTGTTTCGAAAAATATTTTTTTATTATTTCATTTTCAATTGCCAGAAGCTCTATATTTATATCCTTTTAAACTTCTATTCTACTGGCTACACTAGAAGTGAAAACATCCATCCTTAACTAAAGATTAATATAAATTACTACTTTCTCATTCTCAAAGTAATATGATAATCTTAGAATGATTTAATTGTATTAATTTATTCCCTTCTCCCCATTTTTGATATCACTAAGTATTTTAATCCTGTGTATATTTAAATCCCCCAAGTTATCATTATTATTGTTATTGTTTTATATAGTCAATATTCATCTAGATTTACTAATATATTTACTCCTCCAAAATGCATAATGCAATTTAGGCATTATCTGAGATCATTTTCTTTCATCTGAATAACTCTCTTTAAAGATTTCTTAGTGTATTTCTATTTGCTGAAAAATTTTATCTGTTTTGATTATCTGAAATTTTTCTAATTTTTCTCTGTTTATAAACCATATTTTTGAGTATTAAATTCTAGATTAGTAGTTGTTTTTATTTGTTACTTTTAATAAGCTATTTCAATGTCTTCCTGCTGCTTTACTTTTCTTAAGAAATCAGACATCAATTGTATTATGGGGCTAACCTTTATCTCTCACTGCTGTTTAATAATTTTTTTGTCTTTGATTTCTAGCAATTTTACTTTATTATATCTCTGTATGAATTTCTTTGTGATTTATATCACTTAATCTATAGCTTGATATCATTTATCACTTTTCAATTATTCTTAGCTATGTCTCCTTAAAAATTGTTTCTACTCTATTATTTCTCTAATCTTCTGTTTAATCCTTCTATGGGATCTTATTTTCAGTTATTGCTTTTTTAATCCTAGATTTTTCATTTATTTATTTCATAATTTTACATTATGAAAAAATATATACATATATATGGAGTGAGCAAGAGAGGGAAAAGGTGGAGAAGGAGAGAAGAGAGAGAGAAACATTTGTATTTGCTCTCAGTGGAAGAGGTAATCTGCAAGAGGTATTTCTGCTATTGCTGGAATCACAGTCATCAATTTTAAGTATAAGAAAATATGCTTAATCTGCCTTGTAATAAAAACAGCATATTATAATATAACTATGATGTAATACCACTTTCCACATATCAGACAAATAACAGTTAAAGTTTAGGAGTGCTCTGTGTAGAAGATAGTATAAGGAAATCAGTATTTTAATGCACTTTTAAAGGAATAAAAATCAATCAGTACATAGTACAACTGGGCTATAACTATCAAAATTAGAAAGGCACCTAGCAATTCTTCCAAATAGAGACTTATCTACACAAAGAATTTTATCTGTGAGAAGGAATGTCTATGGTCACAGTGCTTACATGAATTAATCTAAATTCTCCAAATGATGAACAAGTGCAATAATGTTTTTCAACTAGCAAAAGGATAGAAGTAATCTAAATGCTGTTCAATTTGTACTAGTTAAATAAATTGTGGAACAAAATTTTAATACCTTAATAAAAAATAAGTTTTAATAGGATAAAAAGTAATAACAAATTAGGGTACATATTGTACACAATTATTTATAAACTGGATCTTTATATACTTATTTTTAACTAACTTTGAGATATAATGTTGCGTTTTAAAAAGGCACAAAAGAAAATGTGTAGTGAAAAATATACCATCTTCCACACATTTGCAAATGCAGAAAAAATATATATGTGTGTGTGTGGGTGTGTGTGTGTGTGGCTTTTTAATGTAAAACAAAATAATTTTACTCCTGTACCTACTTCCACCAGTCTAAATTCTATCTGACTTCAATTGTCAGGTTCTCCAAAATGTCACCTTGATCTTGCATTCAAAGGTAATCTCATATTCTTCTGAACCTCAAAGCACTTTTAAAAAAAAAAAAAGTATTAATCCAGTATACATTTAAAGAAAGAATTTGTGTGCTTGGCTGAAACTACTATTATATAGGGTTCATCACAAAATAATACCTCTACTTCTTTTTTGAATGTAAAAATAGCCTGCACAGCCCAACTAGAACACACGTTATATACATATATGTATATGTTCATTATCTATACACGTACATGTACACACACACACGCACACACAAAACCAAGGTATGACAATTAAGTTCATGAACTTACCAACATGCACTTACTTTGACAGCACTGCACAACTCAGTAAGGTTCTATAACCTGTTATTTCTGTGTCTCACAGCTGTGTTTGTGTCGACATATGGCGATGTCTTGTTGAGTGGCGTTCATTGTTGTTGTGTGTTTTTGTGTGCTATTGCAAGAATGTCAGAGCTTGAATTAGCACAACAAACAAACATTAAATATCTTGTTAGACTTGGCAAGAGTGGAAGTGAAATCAGGACATGTTAGTCCAAGTTTATGGGGATAACGCCATGAAGAAAACCAAAGTGTACAAATAGATGAAAAGATTTTCTGAGGCGTGAAAAAGTGTCACTGATGAAGACAGGCCAGGGCAACCAGTAACAAGCAGAACTGATGAAAACATTGCAAAAATTTGTCGAACTGTGTGTCAAAATTGTTGGCTGACTATAACAGAGCAAGTAAACACTGATAGAGAAACAGGAAAATCTTAACTGAAAATCTTGGCATGAGAAAGGTGTGTGCAAAAATGGTCCCCAAAGGAGCTCACTGATGAACAAAAGCAAACAAGAGTTAAAGTTTGCCAAGACCTTTCGGAGAGGCAAGACAATGTCTTGGGCCGTGTTATCACTGATGATAAAACATGAGTGTACCAATACTATCTGAAAAAAAAAGTGTCAAAGTGCAAAAGGGAAGTGAGCCAATTCTCCATGACCAAAAAAGTTCATCAGTCCAAATCAAGAATTGAAACAATGTTGCTAATCCTTTTTTATATCAGAGAGATTGCTTATTATGAATTTGTACCAATGGACAGTTAACCAACTTTACTATTTGAAAGTGCTGAAAAGGCTGCGTGAAAACATTAGACGAAAATGACCTGAAGTTTTCGCCATCTCATGGCTCTCACAGCGTGACAACGCACCAGCTCACAGGGCACTGTCTGGGAGGGAGTTTGTAGCCAGTACACAAATAACTGTGTTAGAACACCCTCCCTACTCACCTAATCTGACCCCCAATGACTTTTTCTTTACCAGAAGATACAGGAAATAATGAAAGGAAGACATTTCAATGACATTCGGGACATCAAGGGTAATGCAACCACAGTTCTCATGGTCATTCTAAAAAAAGACTTACAGAATTGCTTTGAAGGGTGGACTAGACGCTGGCATCGGTGCATAGCTTCCCAAGGGGAGTACTTGGAAGGTGACCATAGTGATATTCGACAATGAGGTATGGAGCACTTTTGCTAGGAAGAGTTCCTGAACTTAATTGTCAGATCTTAATTTCCAGTCCACAAACATGTCATAGTATAATTTGTAAAATATGTTTTAAACCACCCAGATTTTTTCTTTACTTCTACCAGACCCATATAATAAACCTCTTGGTAAAAATAAAATAAAATAAATAAAAATAAAAAATTTACAAATCTTTAAATCTCTATAGTAATATACTTTAACTTACCACATGCTAGAAAAAAATAGTATTAGTTGAATTGAGTGGAATTCTTTTTAAGTGAATAAAATGAATAAACTTAATGTCATTTTACTGCATGTGAAAGATATTCTACCTTACAGGCTATGAGGAATAGGTTCAATTGAGAGTATTAAATGAGTTCCAAGCTTATGAACATCATTTACAATATTTGACTGCACTAAAATTTGAAGAAATCATTGAAGCTTTGGTTCTTATGATTAGCAGTATATTTAGTATAAATTGCAGTTGCTTTGTAATATGGAAAGAGCTTCATACTAAGTTTCCCCCAAGCGTCTTGTTAATAAAATTAAATACAGGTTTAGATTTTTCTAAAAAACAGTGTGTTATCCTAAATTTGATTCTACTGCTTAATAGAGACTACTTTATCTAATTCTTTGAAGCAGTACAAAGAGGCGAGGCAAAGAATTTAAGGATATCACTTACTCAAATTTACAGTCATTCAACCTGGAAACACAATTAGATGTGCTAGACTACAGTAAAACAGTTCCTTCTTATGAAAATTTAGTTGGCAAAAGGCACCCCACAGGGGTCCTGATTCTTGTCTGTATTTTGAGTGTCTACACAGATTTTGAATAAGAGATAAGAAAGAAAACTGAACTCTATCTTACCAGCTAAATTAAATAAGAAGCAGTTTTTCTTTTACCCAGTGCAATTAATTTTATGTTTTTAGGGTGAATGGCTGAAAAAAATAAGACAATGGATTATGCTTTTTGAGGTTGAGACTCCTCTTTGACAAAGTTATATGCACAAACACAGAGCTTTACAAACCAAATTTACATATTCCTACTCAAAGGAGGCTCAAAACCATCGTACTGGGCTTGCTCTCCTCTGAAAAGGAGGAATATTGATGTGGGGCAAGGACAGGGACAAGGTTAAGACACTAGTAGTTGGTTCATATTTGTATGAATTGAAACCTTTGCATGGCAAGGGAGATATTTCAGAGCTGTTGTAAGTCTGTATTAGAGACAATCTTTTTGCTCCTTGGTCATCTCCTGGACCACATTCTTTTCTGGACTATCTCCATGAAAACAACTGGTAGTTGATCCTGTAATAGTGAGAAGGAGCTGTTCCTCTTTTTGAGGAACTCTTCACTCCAGGAAGCACAGTGGACCAGAAGGGAGCCCAAGAGAAGGAAATACTACTTACCTTCTTATAGTCTGGGCTCACACCTTTCCGGGAGACCACCTTGTTTTTTAGGTCAATTTTTTAGTAGTAACAGCAATGTTGCCTCTCATTTTTTGTTTTCATACTCTTCATAAAGAAGAGATTACTTAATACTTTAATTAAGCATATGCTTTAGGGCATTACCCAACACAGGGGCAACAAACAATAGATTTTTTTTACCAAAATAGGTTATTTTCTAGCAAGGAACAAATAGTCATTGTGGAAAAAAATTAAAACTTTGCTAAATTCCTTAGGTTTATTTCAGAACTGGTATGGGGGTGGGGGGATTCATTTAAGAAAATGGGTACAGTTCTAATCGTTCAGTGCTTAGGCTCCATAAAGATCTCAATTTAAGCCTGGGGTGTTGCTGTAGATTGAATGTCTGTGTCGCTTACAAAATCATTAGTTAAAACCTAATCCCTAAATTAATGGGGACTTTGGTGGTGATTAGGTGATGAGGGCAGAGGTCTCATGAATGGGATTCGTGTCTTTATAAAAGAGACTCCAGAGAGATGCCTCAGCCCTTCTGCCACATGAGGTGACAGTGAAAAGACAATTGTCTATGAACTAGGAAGTGGGCCTCACTAGACACTAAATGTGCAGGCGCCTTGATCTTGGACTTCCAAGGCTCAAGAACTGTGAGAAATAAATATTTATTATTTATAAAGCACTCAGTTTATGATATTTCTGTTACAGTAGCCTACACAGACTCAGACAAGTGTCTTAGCAGTATTTACATGTCAGATTATGATCTGACTCTGCTCTACAGTTTTTGAAATTTTGTTCAAATTTGCTTGTGCAATTATGTTGAGTTTTTCTAGAAGCTCAGTGTTTCATTCATCACTGAACTGAAGAGCTTATATTCTTCTTCCTGTCTCCCACATAAATACGCTGAGTCTTTCAAATGATACCTTAGAAATATGACTTTTCTGCATAGAAAAATTTCCCATTTTGTTTGCAATAATTATAACTCATTTTTTCTTTAAATATAGTTGTTCCTTTGGCTTCATCATTCTCTAGATGTCATGGGATGAGTTACTTAATCTTGTCATGACTAGGTTTTGTCATCAGACATATGAGGATAATATAGTATCGATTGCACAGGACTATTATTGAGATTAAATGAGATAATAATGCACTGAGATCAGTACCTGACACATACAGAGGCTTAGTCAACATTAGCTATTATTATTTCTATTCTGCAGTTTATTGTTGCATTGTCAAAGATAGAGCTTAATTAACCTCTCTGCCAGACAGAAAAGTTCAAAAGGCACGAATTACAGAGAAACTGCTTCTGAAAATAACAAAGACCCAGTGCCAAAGAAATAGGATTCAGGAGACTTTTGGAGAACAAGAAGGGTACTTACCATACTAGGCCTGTTCCCCTGAGAGGTGATGGATCCACAAGGAGGGCAGATGACAAGTGGGGCACTGAGAGAATGTGGCAGAGTGAGGAAAGGTGAAGATAAAGAAAGGTGACAGACACAAGAACTGACTGTTTCTGGTGACTTGAAGAGAATAACCCTTCAATTTCATTAAGATGGAAGAATCTTAAGAAAATGCCTCAGAAATAAGAAGAGATGTTGAGCGTAATAGATTCAGATATGGCTGGGTTTTTAAAAAGATAAGAACAACTTTAATAAAAGAACCTGAAGTGACCTGAATATCAGCTCACATTAGAATGAAAACTCCCCACAAATCAGCAACAAAGCTGGCAAATGTGGGATAAAAAAAATGGAGGGATTGAAGTGGATATGTTATAAACAAATAAGGACGTACATATGCAATACTTTAGAAGAATAACATAACTGTCATAAACTTTACAGTTCTAGAGAACCAATATTGCTAGCTCAAGTTAACAGCTCTTAAGAAATTCAAAAATAAATATCACTTCATAATGCAAAGGAAAACATAGGAGCAAGCTGCTCCTTTTCCCCAGCTTAATAAGAGAACGCAAACACCAATAAAAGCACATTTCCGATTACAATAGGCTTCATGAGGAGTGTCAGTTCTGAGTTCTGCCACTTAAACAGAACAAAACAAAACTGAAAAAAAAAATCTCTTTACTGCCACTGGGTGAGTTATGAACCAAATAAATTAACAAAGGCCTGTGAAAGAAATGAAAGCAAGTGACAATTTACAGCTTGCTTACCTGTTGCCTTAGGATAGTGGGTAATGTCAATTAAGAAAGAATTCTCTATTCTCCTTCATGGCTCCTGCCCATAAAATGAGTAGATTTTTCCCTCGATGCTCTCTTAACAATGACTACCTGCAAGTCATCCTGCCACCCAATTGCCATTAGAGTCCTTAGTTTGAATTCTGCCTGCCACTCCCCACCCAGAAAGAAAGACAACAAAGCAAAAGACAAGATCCCTTAATCCTCTGATTGTTGCAACTTTTATCGACTTTCTGGAAACAGAGGGGTTGTCCTTCTTCATTGTTCCTCACTCCACTCCTTTCTACCCTAAGGTCACATTGGCCTTTTCTAGTTGACCCCCACTCCTTCATAAAGCGGGGAAACATCACATCTCTCACAGCATACTTGGCTAATTAACCTTGCAGTTCAACCAAAGGAACACCAAACAAAAAAGCGCTTGCTCCAACTCACTGGGGTAACTGTAAGGTCCTAGGTCGTAGGCCACACTGACTGGCAAGACTGGTGTTGGCGAATCCCTTTTGAGAGGGCATTAGGGGGATTGTTCGCTGAGAATAAATATATTCTAATTCTCAAATATTATAAAGTATGTGACCTGGGTGGACACAGATTTGTTCAATCTGAAGTGGAGTTATTTAAAGCCTAGGGTAATATACTCTGGTGCAATAAAAGAGAAATTACTGTGGTCCCATTCTACAAAGCATGGAGTACCTACTACATCTCACATATTATTCTAAATGCTAGGGATATAAATATATTTTAAAGTTTCTTTTTAGTTTTGTTACCACCCTTAGAAAAATGATGGTATAAAAGAAGACATACACAAGTTTACACAAATGGGCAATTTTCATTTAACCTGATAAATGCTATGACAGGAGCATGTGCAAGGCATCATGGATACACTGAAGTAGGTGCAAGGTCAGGGAAGACTCATCCAGTAGGTCATGCATGAGCTGAGTCTTGAAGAATGAGAGGAATTAGCCAGTAGGAATGGAATGCAGGGTGAGAAAAGCATTTCCATGCAGAAATGTCAGGAGCAGAGGCAGGGAGGCATGAAACAGCTTGGTGTGAATACCTGGGAACCACAAGCAGTTTGCTGTCGCTGGAGCATAAAAAGTGAAGAGAGGACTGAGTCCTGGGCAGTAGGCAAGAATGGTCTGAGTTCTGTCTTGGAGTATAAGAGATAATTAAAGGGTTTTAGGAAAAGGACTGACATTAAATTACAGTTGTTGACTTGTTAACATGGAACTCATGTTAACAAGTCAACAATATAGCACATCCAGAAAAAGGAGGAGGAAATTCATCTACCTGTATGTGAGGCAAAACCACTCCAGAAAGTGCTAAAGTAGCAATGTATTGTGCACTACAAAACTATGGAAAAGTGGCTAAATTTGTGGATTCATAGCATGGCAACCAATTTTTAAAAAGTAGTAGACAACGTTATTATGAGGCTCTGGAAGTCAAAGAAATTTATGACCAGATTACTCAGAGTCAGAAAAATGCTAAGCCCTTCAATTATTTTTGGTTGAGGTAGAGAGTATCTTTAATTGCTTCAATGTCAATTATTAACATATTTTGTAATCTACAATGTGCACCCATGTTTTGGCTCAAACTTTCAGGGAAAATTTTTTTCCTTTTAATTTTTTAATTTAAATTTCTATTTGTTTATATTTAGATACTAGTTTTTTGTATTATAAAGAAACTTTAACATTTATTTTTTAGCATAATTCATATATGGAATATAAAACTGAAAGCAGCAAAGAAACAAAACCTCATAGACACAGTCAATAATTTACTGGCTACATGAGGGCAAGGGGATAGGGGGTAAAGGGAGAAGGGAGAAGGCATCAAATACATGGTGATGGAAGGAGAACTTCTGGCATAGTGAGGAACACTTCGGGTAGTGAACACATAATGCAACACATAGATAATGTATTGTAGAATTGTACACCTGGGACCCATGTAATTTTTACTAATCAATGTCACTCCAATAAATTTAACAATAAATTAGCCAATTATCATATTCCAAGGTATTATTTTTCATATGGATATGTTACTGATTTCTAGAGTTACACTTTTAACTCATAAGCATAAATAAAAGAATTAAAAACATTTATATATATATACACACACACACACAGAATTAGTACTACCCATGTATAATACACATACTTATTTTTCCCTCACAAATTAGGCAAAAATTATGCATTATACATGACAAAATATGGTATATCTTCCTGCTACTGCCATTTCTGGAGAGCAAATGTGAGGAAATAAGTTCACTGCAAGTCTAAAGCTAACTTTGTAGTCAAGAATCAAGCAGGAAGGACTGGAGTGAAATGGCACAGAATTAACAAAATTATGGGTTGAACTGGACTTTGGCTTGTGAGTCACAACACAGTGATGGTCTTCAAACTATACCAGACAGGAAGATTGTTACTGTGCGAACTGCCAGCTCAGGTTCCCTCAATCCTCTGGAGTAAAAACAGTCTGACCTGGGGACATGGGTGGAGTCACTCTGAACCAACAGGGTCAATAACAAGAATTGGCCTGGCAATGACATCAGGAAGCAGGTGTAATAATGAGGCCTCCTTAGGGGCAGAGAGTCAGCACTAAGATTAATGCCATTCTTCCAGTTGGTTCTGACCCAAAAACTAAAGTCCATATTCGGAGATGAGGAGCCTAGTTGGAAAATTATGGTCAGAGATCCAGAGTCAAACTCTTATACCATTTGAGGTCAGGAGTCTAGAGGATGGGTTTAAATAGAGCAACTCTGAGGTCTTCATCTGTCACTCCACCTCAGAGAACCTTATCCTCTCAAAGTTCATTTGGATGCAGATGGCTCCCAAAGGCACACCATGGTTTGCTTTCATGTTGTGGGGTTTCCTGAAGACTCACAGGGCTACTGCTTGGGACTTACCTGTAGCAGGACAGGCCCTGACAGTTACCACTTCCTGGCCAGTGAAGGTTTTTGTAGTGTTCTTGTCTTTCTCTTGCCCATTGCTGCCTGGTGCCAACCCATTCAGCATGGTTTTAGAAGCAACAACGTGCTGTTCAGAGTTCAGAATGGTGACAGGACATGTCTTCTGCAACTGGGGCTCTGAAGTGCTCAGTGGTCTAAGGTGGTGGAAAGATGCATTGGTTCTGGAGTTCTGAGCAGAGAGAGGGTTTCACAATCTCTTCCAGCAAGTGCCAACATGGTATGCCAGACACATCATTGGAGGTTTACCTATTGAGGAGGGACCCCCAAATAATAAAATTTATTTATAAAAAATTGTGTATTTATTCTTACATGTTTAAACTTTAGTCATCTCCCAAGTACTCTTTGTTTGATGTAATTACCTATTGAGAAGCTTTTTCCACTGCTCGAAACAGTTTTTGAACTCTTCGATTTTGATGTCTTTTAGTGCTTCTGCCATTTTTTGTTTCACCTCTTCCACATCGGCAAAGCATTTTTCTTTGAGGACTTTTTTCATTGGGGGAAACAAAAAAAAATGTCGCTCAGGGAGATATTGGGTGAATAGGGAGGATGGGGCACAGGGGTCATGCCATTTTTGGTTGAAAACGGCTCAACATTCAGGGCTATGTGGGCAGGTGCACTGTCATGCCACACTTTGCGTAAATCACCCATCATGAAATGGGCAAATACAATGAGTCTTCTAAAACAATTCCTTGAAGCTGAATGCAGCTTCTCCCAACAACGCCAGCTGGTACATGGATGCAGGTGGGTTCCTAGAACACTCACCCAGTGGGGGAAGCCTGTCCTACAAGGGATCCACCCTCCAGAAGATAATTCCATTTTGGGGCAATCCCCCTCATATTATCCCACTTGACTGCTATGATAACCCTGAAGGATGAGCATTTCTGTCCTCATTATGCAGATAGGAAAATGGAAACCTAATAGGCACTTAATTGATATTTTTATTGAGTTTCTTATTCTTTTTGAGCACTGTAGTAGAGTTATGAGCAAGAGAGCTAAGGAAAGAGAATGCAGGAAGAGAACCTTCTGGTCTGCTAAAGAATAGTGTCATGAAACCGTAAACCTAAAAGTTTGAGAGAGTCAAGAAGTCATCTAGCAAATCAGATAAATATGATATTTTAGCAATTGTGGAGCCACAGAGAGCTGTACTTAAGTTAAAACCCAATCATGGTAAGAAGTGAGACTCAGGTTTTCTGACTCTTGGCGTGGGGTCATTTTGTGAGTGAGACAAGTGTTTCGGTTTGCTCTAGAATCAGTGCTATCAAGGGCACGTGTCCTATAGGCCGGATTCTGTGCAGCAGCTCAACCTGTGCACCCTAAATACTTGCAATTTAGGACTAATTTATTCCTCCTTGAGGTCCTTTTGCTCTAAAATATGTTACTCATTTGGGCATATGGTGAATGACTTATCTTTCTTGCCTTCTTTTATTTGCTTATACGTTTAGTCAACGAATAGTGACTGTATTCCTCTTCTGCACCGTGTGGCTCGGTGGTTCCTTAGGCGCAGACGCCAGTCTGACAAAACAGGGTAAGACAAAGGCCTGCAGCTGCGCGGGTCCAGTAGCAGAACTACAATGTTTTCATTGTACATGAAACTCTCCTTCATGTAAGAAGGTGGGAAAGGGGGTGATGGTTAGTGAAATAGAAGTATCAAGGTATTTGGAATTGAAGGGAACCAAAATTGTGCCACCCTGAAGCCGCTTTGGGGGATATTGATTTTAAGCTGTTCATTAAGAAAAAAGACTCATAAAGAACTTTGCTCACCTTCCCCTTTCCTGCCCAAGAGATTCAGACAGAGAAACCTGCGTCAGGAAGGAAATCTTAAAATGCTGCTTTAGCCTAATTTGAATTAAGTTTGGTAAATAAGGACATCAGGCAGCACCTGCTGCCTAGATCCCCGCTGTGTCCCACTGTCTCTGAGCTGCCCAGCAAGAGTGTCCCTGCATGCACGTTCTATTCTTCCTCAAGTACCTGCAAGTCACCCATTCTCACTTCCGAAATCTAATACTCCACCCCTCACCCTTTCTCCTTTGTCCAAGATGTCTTCCATGCCCAACGTTGCCTCACTGTCTTTGAGATTTTTAGGATTAAGAGAATTCCCCATGTGCATGTATTAGGACATTTGCCTTTCTTCCATTAATTTCTCTATGTTAGTTTGATTATTAGCCTGGCTAGAAAAACTTAGATGGTAGGAGAAAAAGGTGGTGTTTCTTTTTTAGCCCCCACAGAATGAAACAAACCTAGATTCCAACACAACTTCTCAATAGCCATGTCATCTTGGGAAAATCAATTCTGAGATTCAGTTGAATACTATCAAATTATAATTTCAAAAAATTAAAAACATAACTCTCCTACAAATAAAGGCAAGTGTTAAAATTTTATGTCGTTAATGTGGAAAACAGCAGGATTGGTGACACTGGTTACAAGGAGAACGTGAGAAACAGAATTATAAAGTTAGCCAGGCAAAACATGCTGAAATAAATTTTCTAAATTAGAGACAAAATAATTAAATATCTTACAGGACAACAAGACCTTAACACATGAGGTTATTTATTGTCTGTTGGACAGAAATAATTTGCATTTCTACTGGACAACAGTCTACAAGATGGAACGTGTTTTTTTCACAAAATTTGTTCCCTAATCAATAGCTGATAGTAAAACTATCAAAGGAATAGTCCTAAAGAAATAGTCCTCAGAGAAGTAAATAATCCTTGGTTGATCTTATTGGAAAATGGTTCATATGGCTTTGAAAGTAGATGTACTCATTCCTTCCCTAATTTTTTAAGGGGATCAGAATATTCCTCCTTTAAAGAAGCCACTTTGGCAAAAACATTATTTTGAACTGAAGGCAACTGAGAAATAGCAGATATACAAGGTGTAATAAAATAATATAGTGAATATTTAAATAAAAAATGTTATTGCAGTAAAAGACACATTGCCATTCATCCCCCTCACAATACTCCCCCTCGCTCGAACACACTTGCCCCATGGTTCTTGCCACTTTGTGAAGCAGGTCTGGACGTCCTCTTCCATGAGTGTCGTTAGTTGAGCTGTCATGGCTGCCTCGAGGTCCTGAATCAACTCAAGACATTTATCTTTCACGGTAATTTTGACTTTGGAGAAGAGTCAGAACTCGCCTGGTGCCAGAGCTGGTGAATAAGGTGATGAGGACACACCATCATGTATTTATTTGACAGAAATTGCCGTACCAGAAGTGATGTGTGTCTTGAATTGATTCAGGACATCGAGGCAGCCATGACAGCACAACTAAAGACACTCATGGGAGAGGACGTCCAGACCTGCTTCCAAAGTGGCAAGAATGGTGGGACGCGTGTGTTTGAAGTGAGGGGGAAGTGTTTGGAGGGGATTAATGGCAATGTGTCTTTTACTGTCATAAATATGTTTTAATTTAAACATTTACCACATTTTTTATCATACCTCATAGAGAGACCTCTCTGCCCTCCCCATGTGCCTACAAGTAGGGCACACATTGGTCATGAGAAAAGTGCCCTTCCTGTATCAGGAACAGGAAAGTCACTCCGCGTTGGAGTATAACTGCAGATGGGGACTCAGTGTTGAGGTGAGTCTGCACAAACAGCCTTTACTAAAATAACCCTTACATTCATTCCATTAGTTCCCCCACATATGAGAGCTGTCTGGAAAAATCCAGCCAAAAATGTCTCTAATTTTTATATTATACTGCTGGATACTGTCTGGGCAGCCCTTGTATTTCCTAGTCACGTTCCCACAACTTATCATCTCTAGAAACCCCAATTTTTTTTCCTTTAGTCACTTCTTTACAATTATTTGCCCTTTGTTAAAATTGGTGTATAAGCCCTGAGTTTAATCACTAATCACCTCTTTGAGTTTTCACTTCTTTACTTGGAAGCTCCCACGCACATAAACATATTAGTATCAATAAAAATTGTATGTCTTTTTCCATGCTCATTTGTCTTCTGTCAGTTTAATTCTCAGGTTTCCAGGCACTGAACCTAAGAGGGTAGAGGATAAGGTTTTTCCTTTCCTACAATTCCAAGTTTGGATGATTTTTTCTTATATTAATTTATAAAGTGAGGTTATATTAAAATCCTAGAGATATTGTGCAAATTAGAGGCAACTCAATGCCTGGTGCATAGCAGATGCTCAACAAATGATAGCCAAGTGTCTGACACAGGGCTTTCTCCATCATCCCCTCCGTACCCAAAAGGAAGGTATTATGAAAATAAGAGCAATTGTAACAAGTCTGGATAATCCACAAAATGGACTGCAGGCATAGTCCTCCCTTTCTCAGTGGTTGACAAGAAGCAGCATGGAATACCAGCATGACAAGTTGCTCCAAATAGACAATAGTGTAGAAAACTAACCAAGTCCTGTTGATTTAGCGGCGACTGTTAACATTGTTCTGTTTGTTGGTCATATTCCTGCATTTCCAATTACTCCCCAGGTTCTGCAAAAGCAACTCTGTTGGAGAGCTCCATAAGTATACAACACTATCTCCAATTGGTTTTAATACGTAAACATTGTACAATTTAAATATTTCTTCTGCACAGATTCCTTTTCCTCTTTATTACAAATAAATTACTCATAAAATTACCTGAACAGTAAGGCACAAATAAGCAAGCATTATTGTTTGCTGGTTGAAGAGATAAGCAGTTAAACATCTAGAGGTGAAGTGGAGGACAATTAACATCCCAGCCCACTCAATTATCATACAATGCCCACTTCTCAGGGAATTAGAGCTATTACAATCTGCTACTATGAATAAATGAGTATTTTAGCTCTCAGAGGGTAATGCAATAGTCTTGAAACTAATCTTTTTATGAGATTGTGACTTTATCAGTTATAGTTTAGAGTCAGGATAAACACTATGTATCACATTATAATGATTGCTGGAGGGTGCCTGCATTTAGGTTTTCGATGTTATTAATTTTGCAGTTCTACTTTTCTTGTCTAATATGCTTTGTGAAATCAGTCTTGGCAAAGAGACTCTAGCTCATTTTAATATTATCATCTTTAGTGAATTTTAGCAGCAAAGAAATTAAGTTGTAAAAACTGCCCCAAAGGAAATAGTTTCTAAAGGACCTGTGGCACGTTGTTTTTCAATGTAAATGGATGGCTAGGACAGCGTGGGCTCCCTGACACTTAACCGTGCTAAAAACACTTAAGAACATCTTAGGCACAGCTTCAAAATGAAAGAAACACGAGAGAACACTGTGTCTGTGTATGTACTCTGTCTCATGCAAGAGAAGCATTTTGTTTGTTAGAAAGGTTTAACAAAAATCTTCTTTCTGGGACATTTTGACCCAGTTCTTTGAATCTTTATCAACAGACTTGCTGATTTCCTCTACAGCTTCCAAGGTTCAGAAGGTTTTTTTGTTGTTGTTTCCTGTTTTTTTTTTCTTTTTTGTTTTTTGATTTTCTTTCTTCATTTGACCAGCAGACAAAAGCAAAACTAAATACCTGCTAGCTTTAGGGAAGACTAACTACAAAAGAAAGCCTTAGAGGGCCCCAAATAGTGGGCCATATGTGAAATAAAAATGCCAGCCATTGCATCAGCTGTGAACATATTGCACCAACTGGGAATGAAAATAAAACATTTAAGAACCAACTGTTATAATCTGTAAATAGTGAAATTCCTTCAGGCTCCAAAATTACATGCAAAGGGTACTCATCAGGACCCCATTGTCCTGTTCAGAGGTAAAGTGACTTATTTGTTTCATAAAAAATACTTCCACCTAGAAAGACTAAATACAAAACAACAACAATGACCAAAACAACAACCACAAACAAACAAACAAAAACAATCCAGGTGGTTTAAGACTCTAAGGATTTAGGAAACTATCTGAAGATTACAAAATGAGTATAATGAAAGGGCAGTGAATTTCAATGCAATACTTCAACACACAGATATCCCAAGCCTAAAATTCCCTACAGTCGAAAACTGGCAATGAACCTCAGGAAATGTATAGACTATACCAAAGCATCAGAGAATTTAGATTGCAGCTGGCATGTGTTCATTGACCTTCTAGTTGTCTCCCATTTAATAATGTATGTTAGGAACAGATGGGCTGAATGTTCCTAGGTGGACCAGACTCTCTCTAGTATCAGCAGCAAAGAAAAAGTGGACTTTGAATATTTAACAGCAAAAAACAAATGAAGTCCCAAGAAAAAAATTAGATGCTATTGTGAAAAGTTGACATAAGTGGAGTCATTGAAAAATAGAGTTTGAGCAGCCATTCCAGAGGAACTGCCTTGCATATCTTACTCCTTGAACCCCTGGAATGTTTGGGAAAAAATCCTTTGGACTGAGCCAAAGCAACACTGTCTCACAAACAATTGTTTGTAAAGTTAACAGAAAAGCAGACCTCCTAACCATAAGGACTGATGGTTTTGGACAATCTTTACAGTCTTTAGCCATGTTAAAGAGTCAGTTAGCATGTTAGCACCAATAGAAATTTCTGTCTTCTATTCATGCAATTATTTCCCTTCCTTTTGTCTTAAAAACCCCTTGTCTTCACCCCATAACAAGGACATCATTTGAGTTTCTGTCTGAATGTATGCCCCTTCCCCTTAGATTGCAGTATTTCTTTAACCTGAAATTAACTCCTGTTGCCTCTTACTTTGGCTTTTTATTTTTAGGTTAACACTATATGGCAATCAATCATTTTGCTTTAACACATGTATTTAGCCCTAAAGTACATGTTTCATTCAACAAATTTTAGGACTAATCAAATGCTTGAGAAGCACCTACACATACTTTTGTTTTTACTTAAAGCAAACACTCTGTATTAGATCAATTAAAATTGCATGTTGTAGGACTTAGTACCAATTATACTTTAATGGTCAAGTTGCTCAGGAGTCAGGAAAAACTCTTCACATTAGTCAAATACCAAGTACTTATTCAGCGCAGAGCACAAAATAGGAAGACTTGGCTCTGCCACATCCTTGTCGTATGACCGTGAACAATTCCTTAAACAGCTCACAGTCTCATTTTCCTCATGGATAAATAAAGGTGATATCATGCACCCAGCAAGCTCCACGGGATTCTATGGGAAAGACAAGAGACACCATTTAAATTCTAAGGTGTAATCCAACATGAGCTCATTATGCCTGGATCACCCTGGCAGCATGGACATAGATCTAACTTAAGGACGCCTTAGACTTGTGGAACAAAGGACACATACTAAGTTTATCATTGTCACACACTGTGGTTATGAATGATATACTCATGTATAAATGAGGGAACATGTTAAGAGATATAACGTTCAGTAGGAGCAGAGCCCGGGGTGATGGAGTGTTACAGGAAACCTTGGAGAGACTGACACTTGGGTTGGGTCCTAAAGAAATTCTAAAGTTTTATATACACATTAGGGATGCCCTACTATTATAAATCAAATTTTATCATTGCTGAGGAAAAAGAATATATAAGTAATAATATAAATATAATATACACATAAATAATGTAATAATGTAAATAATATAAAATACAATTTTTTACAATATAAATTACAATGATGTAAATGAAATACATTTCAATTAAAATGAAGACATTGTTACAATGAATGAAAATATAAACCCAACTAAAGGAGATGTTACTTAAGATACAAAGACACAGGTAGAAGGGAAAAGGTTAGACAAAGGCCTCCCGGTGCGGGAAAACGGAGTCGCTGAGGCTTTGTTGCCAAGCTCCGCGGGCTGTTCCCCACCTGCCGCCCCTGACTTGCAGCCCTCCTGTTGTTTGTGTGCCGTCTGGGCTCGCTTCGGCAGCTCGCCACCTTTGTTGTCCGGCTTGTGTAAGGCCATGGGACCCTCCAAAAGGGAGCCAGCTGTGGGCTGTGGGCTATGCGTTATAGCTACTGAGGGGGAACTCCCGGATGCCCTTTTGCTGCTGTTGTGCTTCTGGAGTAGAGACCAGGCTTCAGCTGCCGCTCCTCCATTTTTCTCTGGTCTGCCCGGATCCAGTGAGAGCCTCCTTGGCCTTGGCCTTGCAATACACCATGCAAGTAGTACTTATAAAAAGCTGGAATGGCTGTAGTAATATCAGGTAAAATAAACTTAAAGATGAATTTTATCACAGATAAAAATCATTTCAAAATGATAAAAGTGAATTTATTATGAAGATATACAATTACAAATCAAAATATATGAATCAAAAATTAATGGATCTAAAGAGAAAAACAGATAATGCCAATGTCATAATTGGATATTTTAACATCTCTTGGCAACCAGTTGAACAACCAAACAAAAATGTAATAAAAGCATAATTAATCTAAAAATCACTATCAACCACTTCGATTTAATTGATATTTATAGAACACTATAACCTACAACTAGAGAATGCAAATTATTTTCAATTGCACATGGTGTGTGTTTTCCTGTATGCTGACCATTATGAGGATATACATATGTTAGATAAATGTCATTCAGGCATGAGTCATGGTGCTGTTGGCAGAGTTCAGTGTTAATGAATCAGCAGTATATATTACATAAGATGTCTTTTAACAGAAAAAAAGCAAAAAATATTTTTAATTTTAAATTTATGTATAGAGTGGTTGATAAAATTGTTGTGACCAGAGACATATAGGAACGTAACACTTTATTCCCCTAGGAACAATTCACTAATTCAGTACTTGCAGAGACTTTATAGAACAGGACTACCACAAATAAGAATTGACTGTATGTGCGTAGACGATAAGCACATCTAAATATGCTCAACAGCATTAGTCTCCAGGGAAAAACAAATAAAAATATAATTAAAAAAACACTGTAGATCTGATCAAAATTGCTAAAACTAAAAGGACTGACAAGAAAAAAATAATGATGAGGTTGTAGAATGACTAGAATTCATATATTTTAGTGGTAATATAAAATGGTACAAACAAGTCGATGACAGTTTGTCATAAAACTCAACATACATCTATATAATGACCCAGCAATTCCACATATAGGTATTCACCCATGGAATACAAATATTTGCATAGCAGCTTTATTCATAATGGGCAAAACTTAGCAATAAGACAGGTATCTATCAACAGCAGGTGGATAAAGAAATTGTGATACAATTATAGAATGGAATAATAGTAAGTTAAAAGAAAAACAATTATTGAACACATAACTCAACATGATTCTTAAAAATTTTATGGTAAGTGAAAGAAAACTTATACAAACTATATTCTTTCATTTACATAAAATTCTAAAACAAGTAATATTAGTACGAGCAGGAAAAAATCCAGCCATAAATACTTCTATTTTTCTTATTATGTGGCTGGATACTTTCCAGACATCCCTTGCATATAATGGGAAAAAAAATCAGAAGTGCCTGTAGGTGCCGGAACTGGGGTGGAGTATGCAGTTTGACTGGAATCAAACACTAGTAAACTTTCTGGGGTTCTGATAATGTTCTTGAGAGAATTTGACTTACACAAGTATATACATTTTTCAAAACTCTGTGACTTTAAATTATTTGAAATATACTTATTTTATTGTATATAAATTTCACACTGAAAGAAAAAAATTTTAATATTGAATTCTGATTAACCATATGTATGTTGAAGTATTTAGGAGATCATGTACTAACATCTGAAATTTACTGTAAAATGTGTCAAATAATAAAGTATGTTTATAAATAGATACATGGATATTGAAATGAACAGATATATGACAAGTAGGTAAAATAAATCTTAACAATCTAGCTAGTAGGTATACAAATATTCAATGTAAAATTCTTTCACATTTTCTCTATGCTTGACATTTTTCATCATAATGCTAAAACAACTTTTTTAAAACGACATTAACATGCCAAAATTCATATCTATAAATGAATATTTATCTCTGGCCTTGAGAATCTCAACACTTAATCCAATTTTGTGTCATTTGCTAAAATAAATAAATAACGATGTCTGTGGCTTCTCTTTTAGTGTTGCCTTCAGGAAGCAGTTTATAAACTACAGAAGAAAATCAGTGTTCTTATCTATTAGTCACACCTAATGTCCTAATCCCATATGCTATTATTGAAAAGAATGATTCTACTTTTTCTATAGACTTGGCTGCAGCTAAATTCTGAGTATTACCAAAAGCAATTTCAGTTTCAAAAGATAAAGTTGTTCTGCCACAGAGAATGTTTTAAAATTTTTTTACATTTTTAAGGCAATCTCCAAGAGAAAGTCATGAAAATGTTCTGAACAATGCGGCATCATTCAAAGGACGGTATAACCCCACAGTATAACCACCCTAAAGAATATGACCCTTTTTCTTCCCTCCCTTCCCTAGTTCTCTCTCTTTCTTCTATTAATCAAAAAATATCTGAGCAGTAGTTTATGTGCTGAAGAGAAATTTGTAATGCTATTACCGGCATTGAAAAACTCAGATAAGTAGAAGAATCAAACATTTAGAAAAAGATAAGTTATAATTTAACACATAAACAGAATACTATTGTTTGCATACATAAATTCTAATGTTTGAAACCTATCACATAGTTTCATGTTCATATCTAATAAATACCTGTTGACCTGTTTAACTTATATTTTGGTCCTAATTATTTATTTCTCAAACATTCTATGTACCAGCTTCCATTTTGTGGATAGTTAAGACCTGACTTAACACTCTCCTTATTCTTCTTTCCTTCCTAAATTAATTAATATTGCTTTTATCTTCTTCATAATTGTTACATTGATCACGTCAACTCCAAGTCTCAGGTTAATTATTTTTATTTCTCTCTCCTTGGTCTCACATTTATTTAATTAACAAGTATGAGTAATTATTCTCTTCACCATTTGACTTGCATTTCCATTACAAATATAATACCGATCAATATTCTTAGAGAATACATAACAAATTAACAAAAATAATAAAATATTTATGTATTTGGAAATTTAAAAATATTCTGTTGAACAATTAATGTGTTAATGAAAGGATTTTATAGAAGAAATTATAGAAGCAGGCAAGTTTGGGTGAAAACTGATGACACCCAGAACTACCAACCAATGGTAGGAGGCAATTGAATGAGAAAGGGTAGCTGAGGCTGTATCTGTACGATAAATGCATGCGTGTGTGCATACATACATACATACATACATACACACACAGAGTAAATATGCCTAAATGTTAATAATGGTTAATTCTGGGGTGGAAATATAGATTATTGCCTTCAATAATTTTAGTCTTTGGGTTTTTGTATATTTTTTAAATTTAAAAAAGAGAATGAGAGGGAAAGGAATAGAGAGAGGAAAGGAGAAAAAAGAGGGAGAGAGAAAAAAGAAAAGGAAAGGGATGAGAGAAGAAAGGGAGGGAGAAAGAAAGGAAGGAAACAAGGGGCAAAGGGAGGGAGGGAAGGAAGGAAGAAAAAGGAAGAAAGAAAGAGGAAGGAGAAAAGGAAGAATCACTGGTGATAGTTTGGGTAACACATTGGAAATGCGTAGATTGAGACAAGATAGAAGTTTAGTATAATAATAAAAATGAGAATAGAAAAAGAGAAAGGGAGAATGAGAAGTAGGCAGTTAGAGAAAGAGCTAAAAAAGCGTATATTGACACAATGGAAGTAAGAACAGAGAGGAGTTATTAATAAAGTATAATAGAGTCAACAGGGTTTGATGACTGGATATGAGTATAAAGAAAGCAAAGAGATTTTGAACTTGGTTATTGGTCCATGTGTTGTCATTAATTCAGCATCTCAGGAAGATAGAATGAGTAGCCAATTATGAAGATATAAGAGAGCAGTCAGGTTAGTGTTAAACATGTTGTGTGAGAAGTACCTGTGGGATGGCCAGGTGAAGCTGACCAGGAAGGTTTTGGAACATTCTGAAGTTAATAAACAGGCACTGGGTTGATATTGTGAATGTGAGAATTATCAGAAGTGTTAGTAGCTGAAGCCTGTTTAGAGCTGTGTTTCCTAAAGTAAATATGTTACATACCTATGGAGAAATATGAAAGCAACTACTATCATGTGGAAAACAAAATCACATACTGTGATCTAGCATGGCTCTGGAGCCACAGTGTTTGGGATCAAATTCCAACCTTACCTATTATTAGCTTCAGACCTCAGAAATAAGTAATCTATTGTTCCCTCAGTAGTCTATAAATGGAAATAATAATAATGCCTAATAGATAACATTCTTAGGATTCAATGAGTTAATACATACATATCACTCAAATTTATTTGACATGCATAAGCACTTAGCACATGTTAGTCATTAAATTTAGGGATCATAGACCTCTTTAAGTATCTTAAGGAAGCCATTTACTTTCTCCCATGAAAATACTACATACAGAAATCAAGGACAATTCAAGAGATTGACAGATCCCCTGGAGTCCCCCCATGGAATACCAGTAAAATGCTCGTGAATTTAAGAAGAACATGGCCAAGAAAGGGACTCCCAAGCAAGTCCAAAATTAATGACTAAGTAGAAAATTAAGATGATCCTCCTGGATTATGATTTCCATCTATCTCATCCATATCTGCCTTCTAGAGTTCACCACTACCTAATATGCAGCAAGTTAACTCTGCAGCCTAGTTTTAGGGATCTTACCTGTTTGTCCAAGTCCCTTTGTATCCTCACACCATTCATTACATTATCTTTCCTCTTTCCTCTTTTTGGAATGGTAGAGAGCTCAAATTTGATTCTGAGAATTTTCACAACCCATATTTTTTCCTCCAGAGTCCAACTCTTTCTGCTCTTTTACATCCAAAGCGTTCTTCTGACTCCACCTGTTCCAAGAAGTATTTCCTAGTTAACCCTACCCCTTCAGTGACCATTAATTTTACTGTCCCAAATTGATGAGCAGATCTGTCACCACTTTTTTTCATCTTCTCTATTAGTACCTAATAAAGAGTAGTTGCATCTGTTTAAGTCTATTTTAAAATAAATTTAACAAACAAAAGGGTAATAGAGTAAAAGAAGCACCCTGATAAAATAATATCCTGGGTCTTTCCTAAAAAGAGTAGATAAAAATAAATCAATATGAAAATTTTTTCCAATTGTCTCAGCAAAAACCTCTTTCTTCCTTAATCTATGTCCTGCAGTCATGATACTACACTATCAAAGATTTCATTTATTTCAGGTTTTAAAAAGCCGGCTGACCTAGATACTAAGTCTTTCTAAAGGAGAGCTCCCTGACATAAAAGACACTTGCATTTTACATTTCATATGAAAAGTAAATTATGGTGAAAGGATCTCAAAGAGTGCATATTGAATACAATGGTCAAAATCCAACATAAGTAATACATGCATTTTTTGCATCTACAGTGTCATTTTTGAAACAAGTCTTCCTTTAAAATGGTTGCTTAAGAAAATCCCAATGTATAGAATAAAAATACCTTGAAAGTAGCATTTTGGAATTTATCCTCTATAGTCTATCTCTGGTCATCGTAGAGCAGAGTCTATATTCACAGAAATAGAGAAAAAATGATCTGAACTAATAGAGGAGAGCAGAGATGGAAATATTCCTAAAGGTGAACCTCTTTCTGTCTTTAGACTATGAGGGCTGTCCGGAAAGTAGCCAGCCATGTAACATGAAAAACAGAGGCATTTATGACTGGATTTTTTCTGGACAGCTCTCATATGTATAGTTACACGTAACTGCACTTTTACTATAGGTGTGGAAAGGTTACCTATGGAATTTAATGTCAACTGGGGTGCCTGGAGTGTTAACCATCACAGAAGACTTTTAATTAAGCAGAGAGGGTGTGTATGTCCACAGGAAACAAAAAGCAGGGCTTGCCGAGGAGAGGAGCGAGGTGCTTCCCAGTGCAGACTTGCTTTCTCACCCACATCTGGGTAGGACGTGTACTTCTGGGGATGTGTAAGGAAGTCACCATGACCGATGAGCCCATGTCATGCAATAAGGCTCAGACATTCAGCTTTTTCAGTATTTTCAGCCAGTTTTGAAACCAAGTGAAAGAAAGTTCACCTCCATTTAGACTTTTTGCCTTATTCCAACTCCCCCACAGATCTGCTGCAGTTACTTACACGGCTTGCTTTTTAATCCCAGTGTTGGTCCTGCTGCCTTCTTACTATTCCACTTTTTTTGCTCTGATCTTGGAAGCTTTTTCCTCCTCTTCCTCCTACTAAATGTCAGATACAATAGGGGAAGCAGAGCTTTTTGTTGGGGTTTTTCCTGTGCCCTACTTCTGCAGCTGGCACCTCATGCCCCGCTGCACTGAACCGACACTTCTGGAAGTAGCAGCTTCAGAATGACTGACAAGGGCCACTGGTTGCCCAAGTGTCGACTCAGTGCAGCGGGGGATGGACGAGCAGCTGCAGCAGGAGACAGACCTTATGTCATACTTAGGAAACAATTGCAAAAAAAATGCCACAGGGAGGAGAGGCTGGCTGGAGAACAGAAAGGCTGAGGATGAAAAGGGGAAGGAAAGAGAAGCAGAAAAGATAATGGGCATGGGAGAGAAAAAATAATTAAAAAATAAAAGTCAAAAGAAGGAAAAGGAAAGGGAATTGCAAAGAAGAAAGAGTAAGGTATTTTGTCCTGAGGGTATATATTATATTTCTCTAAATTTAGAAGTTTTTTCTTACATTGTAAACATGTCATATACAATATGAAACTATCATCTGTTTATACCTTTCAAAAGGAAAACAAATAACCAAATAATTAAACCAACAAATTCTGAACTGAATGTTTACTACCGAATCGATGAGTGCTTGATAAGAGCAGCAAGAGTATGAGGAATGAAGGTCAAAAAAAGGACTCTGAGATTCATAACTTGTAGTCTAATGAGCATTATCAGCACAGAAAAGAGGGAGGAAATTATTTGGGTTGAAAACAAGAGAATTCACTATTAATAATCTTCATTAAGAAAATATCAGTTCCTCCCCTTTCTTTTTTTATTTTACTATCTCACGAACATGTCCCATCATATTCACACACAGGGTTATGTCTGGACCAGATATTTCACAAAGACATTACATTCTTGGTAGTGGCTGCTAACGTCTGTTAGACGTGAAGGCAGATATTTCTAGAAACTCATTAAGAGATGATTACAAGTTGCTACACATAAAATAAATATACGAGGGATGTCTGGAAAGTATCTAATCATGTAATGTGAAAAATAGAGGCATTTATGGCTGGAATTTTTCCGGACAGCCCTCGTGTATTTATGGGCATATACATATATTAGTTCACAAGTTACTTCTAATTTGGACATTCTGGTTTCTCTGCTTTATCATTATGTAACCAGCCTCTAACTAAGAATAGGGAAGAGGCATGAGGACTATTTTTACAAAAGAAGGAACTAGGAAGTTGGATTCCAAACCTGGTACATGCCACCAGGCACAAAACTCAGGCAGCCATTAATCAGTGACACAGAACAGACCTTCCAAAGCCTATTGAGCAAAGAGATTCTACTATGGCCATTCCCATAATTAAACCTATTACAAACTAGCCATGGGCTGTACCTAACAAAAGTTAAACCTGCCCCTATTCTTCCTGAACCTTCCAGAAGTTCCCCATACTAAGAAGTTTTCCATGGAAAGAAGCAGCTCTACCCTAAAAGGCAGATGGGGTGTCTTTTCCATTAGCAGTTAGAGATCGCCACTCCATCTGTGACATGGCCTTTTCTTACTTGCACTCTGCTAAATAAATTACCTTCACTTTAAACTCTACGTCTGCTCATGTTTGAATTCTTTCCTCCATGAAGCCGAGAACCTTCAGGGCCCAGGGCTTGAATCTGCATGCCAGGAAGATTTGTTTCACCAACTTCATAATTATGCTTTCTGAATTTCATTTAGTCATCTTAAAGAATTAGTTGCATAACAACTCAAGTCAGTCTAACACTAATAATTATGACTATTTGATGGAATCAACCTTTATGGTACTTAAACTAGCTTGGTTTGTACACATAAGTACGGATGGTTCAAATGTTTTGTACTCTTCGGTGAACAATCTTTTGTCTCCTTGGTTAAGTTTATTCCTAAGTATTTTTTTGTGTGTGTGCTATTGAAGTGGGATTCTTTTTAAATTTCTTTTTCAGATCATTTATTGAGAGTGTGTAGAAACATAATTGATTTGTGTATGTTGACTGTGTATCCTGCAACTTTAACTGAATTTGTTTATTAGTCCTAACAATTTTTTGTGTGTTTTCTACATAACAGATCATGTCGCCTGCAAATAGAGATAATTTCACTTTTTCTTTCCAACATGGTTGACTTTTATTTCTTCTGTTTGCCTAATTGTTCTAGCTGAGACTTGCAGAACAATGATGAATAGAGTTGGGAAAACTGGACAGCCACATGCAAAAAAATAAAATTGTACCCTTACCTTACACCCTCACACAAAAATCAATTCAAAGTAGATTAAAAACTTAAGCATAAGACCAGAAACTGTAAAATTCCTCAAAGAAAACAGAAAAAAAAGCTTCTGGATATTGGTTTGTGGCAATGATTTCTTGAGCATAACACCAAAAGCACAGACAGCAAAAACAAAAACAGTGAAGTGGGACTGCATCAAGCAAAAAAGCTTCAGCACAGCAAAGGAAACAATCAAAAAGCCTATGAAATGAAGGAAAATATTTCCAAACCATTTCCTGTTAAGGGGTTGTTATCCAAAATATATAAGAAATTCCTACAAACCAATAGCAAAAAGCAAAGCAAACAAACAAAAATGCAAATAACCCCATTTAAAAATAGGCAAAGGTCAAATACCCAAGTATGTTGATGGGAGGAGAACTGACTGAATGAACACACAATGCCACATGTCAGTGATGTATTATAGACCTGTATACTTGAAACCTATATAATTTTACTAAAAAATGGCATCCCAATAAACTTAATTAAAAAAATGACATCCCAATAAACTTAATTTATTTTGTGTAAATAAAAATGCTAAATAAATAAATAAATAAATAAATAAAATAGACAAAGAACCTAAATAGACATTTTTCCAAAGAAGACCTACAAGTGGCCATCAGGTACATGAAAAGGTGCTCAATACCACTGATCATTAGGGGGCGTACAAGTCAAAACCATAATGAAATACTGCCTTCTACGGGTTAGAATAGCTATTTCTGTGGTGTGTGTGTGTGTGTGTGTGTGTGTGTGTGTGTATACACGAGGTGAATTATCTTCTGGAGGACAGGCCCCTCGTATGACAGGCTTCCCCCGCTAGGCGAGTGGTCTACCAGCTGGCGTTGTTGGGAAAGGCTGCCTTCAGTTTTAGTGAATTATTTTTGGAAACACTTTCAACGAGTTTGCCCATTTTATGATGAGTGATTTATACAAACAAGATGTGGCACAACAACAAACCTGTCCACACCACGCTGAGTGTCCAGCAGTTTTAGACTAGAAAATAGCATGATCCCGGTGCCCTACCCTCCTTACTCACCCTATCTTGCCCCAAGCAACTTACTCCACTCATGAGAAAAATTTTCAAAGGCAAATATTTTGTCAATGTGGGAGAGGTCAAACAAAAAACTGCACAAACACTAAGAGTCATCAAAATCGATGAGTTCAAAAACCATTTTGAGCAGTAGAAAAAGTGTCTCAATAAGCGTATTGCATCAAACAGGGAATACTTTGAAGGCGACACATTCTTTTACAAATAAATTCCAGGTTTTTTTAGTCCTCCCTCAAAAAAAGAAATTATATATATATATATATATATATATATAAAATCTCCCCCCTCAAATATATATACATTTGAGTGTGTGTGTATATATATAAATATATGTATTTCGTTGCATATATGATATGTGCACAGTGAAATATTGTTCAACCTTAAAAATATGAAGAAATTTTACCATTTATGACAACATGGATGTGTGGGTGTCAAAAAATTAATACTTTTTCTTTCACCTTCTAAGTTCTTTTAGGTGGGCTAATAAATTAACAGACAGATTAACAGGAGAAAATCAAATGTCTTAAAACATGCACATGGGGAATTCCCTTAATCCTAAAAATCTCAAAGACAGTGAGGCAACGTTGGGCATGGAAGACATCTTGGACAAAGGAGAAAGGGTGAGGGGTGGGGTATTAGATTTCGGAAGTGAGAATGGGTGACTTGCAGGTACTTGAGGAAGAATAGAACGTGCATGCAGGGACACTCTTGCTGGGCAGCTCAGAGACAGTGGGACACAGCGGGGATCTAGGCAGCAGGTGCTGCCTGATGTCCTTATTTACCAAACTTAATTCAAATTAGGCTAAAGCAGCACTTTTAAGATTTCCTTCCTGAAGCAGGTTTCTCTGTCTGAATCTCTTGGGCAGGAAAGGGGGAAATGGCCAAAGGTTCCTTCTGAGTCTTTTTTTCTTAATCAATAGCTTAAAATTGATATCCAAAAAGCAGATTTAGGGTGGGAAAAGTTTGGTTCCCTTCAGATGAATTGGGAGGACATTATGCTAGGTGAAATAAGCCAGTCTCAGAGGAACAAATACTGTGTGATTCCTTTATAGGAGGTATCTAAAATAATCAGATCCATAAAAGCAGAGAATAAGACGGTGGTTACCAGGGGCTAGGGCCAGGGCGAATTGGGAGCT
>PVJL010004620.1:0-110000 GCA_004026885.1 Lyroderma lyra
AAAGGTCCCTGCGACAGATGACTGGATAAAGAAGCTGTGGTACATATACACAATGGAATATTACTCAGCTGTAAGAAAAGATGAAATATTGCCATTTGCAACAAAATGGATGAACCTGGAGATCATCATGCTTAGTGAAATAAGCCAGACAGAAAAAACAAAGAACTGCATGATTTCACTCATATGCGGAATATAAAACGGAAAGCAAAGAAAAAAAGAAATGAACAAACAAATAACCCATGGACACAATCAATAGTTCAATGTTTATTTGGGGACGAGTGGGTTAGGGAGGGGAGAAAGGGGAGGGGGTGGGAGAGGAGCGGGGGAAGCTAAATATAAGGTGATGGAAAGAGAAGTCACACTAGGTGGTGAACTTATTATACAACAAGTTGACAATGCACTGTAGAATTGTATGCCTGAAACCTATGTAATCCTTGCTGACAGATGTCACCCCAATAAGTCTAACAATAAAAATGAATTAAAAAAAAAATCCCTCCCTGTGTGTTTGCCTGAGGCTGTCTACATCTCTCCATCAGAGATTACAGCTCCTGCCAGGTGACCTGCCACACAGACCTCTTTCTGTCACACCTAGTTCTGGTAACTGCCCTTTCCCCTGCTTTTTCAGGCCTAGAGGTGGGAGTGGTAATAGTGCTTTTACAAAATTCTAAATCCTGATTATTGACACCAACCCTGTTGTTTTCCTCACATCTTTCCCATACTTTGTAAATCTCTCTATATTTTATTCTCCTCCAAGTACTCTGTTTCAATTTGTCTTTTTTTTTCTACTGAAACATAGATCTCGTATAATATTTGCTTGCATATTTCATGTATTTTCATGTTACTGTTTAAACTGTAATTTCTTTGAGAATAAAAATATTTACTACATTATAATATTCCTCCTTTTGTAATCATGGAGTTGTGGGTTTGTAGGAGTAGAAATAATACATAGGGTGGCCCATAAGTAGGTCTACAGTAGAATTCATTTGCATTTTATTACATTGTTTATTACATTTACATTTAACACTGTTTACTTTTGTAAGTGCTCAAAATGTCTTCCATTAATGTTGCAACATTCCTTGAACCTGTCCAATACACAGTGATGCAATTTGACACAAATTTTGGTCTGTTGTGAATTTCATTGATTCAACTGTATACCTACCTTTGGGCCACTCTGTGTAGGTTATATAACAGTGCTGCAGTTGAGTTTCTGAGTTGGATAAAGTGTAAAAATATGTCCTAGGTGAGGGCTGAGGAATTTCTGCATCTTTCACTGAGACCATGTTTTAAGACAGGAATGTTGTAGCATAAGCAGGATATGAAATGACACTTGGAAGGTTTCCAGTGTCTCACTGATAAGGTACTAGATTCTATTAATTTTTGTTATTACTCCAGTATACTCTAGCTCCTAGAGAAGGAATGTGGATAGGGAGCAATAGTAGAGTTGTTTTACAATTTCTTTTTCTTCTTTATATTTTTTGACCTATAAGTTGATAACTTAATTATGGAGTCTGACAATTAATTTCACAAACCTGTGACCAAGCGCTTATGTTGGCAGCACTGTACAAACAACTTGGTAAGGTTTCATAACCTTGGTATATCTGTGTCTCACAGCTGTGTTCATATCGACATGTGGCGGTGTCTTGCTGAGTGGCATTCATTATTGTTGTATGTTTTTGTGTGCCATTGCCAGAATATCAGAGCTTGAATTAAAGCAATGAACAAACATTACATTTCTTGTTAATCTTGGCAAGAGTGAAAGTGAGTGAAAGTGAATTCAGGGACATGTTAGTCGAAGTTTATGGGAATAATGACATGAAGAAAATGGCAAAGTACAAATAGAGTAAATGTTTTTCTGAGGGGAGAGAAAGTGTCACTGATGAAGAAATCTCAGGGCAGCCAGTCACAAGCAGAACTAACAAAAACGTTGCAAAATTCTTTGAATTGTGAGTCAAAATCATTGGCTGACTGAGAAGCACAGCAGACTAAGTAAACATCAATAGAGAAATAGTTAGGAAAGTCTTAACTGAAAATCTTGGCCTGAGAAAGGTGTGTGCAAAAACGGTTCCAAAGGAGTTCACCGATGAACAATAGAAAAGGTGAGTCGAAGTTTACCAAGATCTTTTGGCAAGGCGAGATGGTGTTTTGGACCATGTTATCACTGGTGGTGAAACATAGGTGTACCAATACAACCCTGAAACAAAGCATTAAAATGCATAATGGAAGTCAAGCTAATTCTCCATGACTGAAAATGTTCCATCAGTCCAAATCAAGAGTTGAAATGATTTTGCTAAACTTTTTTGATATCAGATGGAATGTTTATTATGAATTTGAACCAAATGGACAGTTAACCAAGTTTACTATTTGGAAGTGCTGAAAAGTCTGGTTGAAGAAGTTAGATGAAAACGACTTGAACTTTTCACCAACAACTCATGGCTATTGCATCCTGACAATGCACCAGCTCACACGGCACTGTCTATGAAGGAGTTTTTAGCCAATACACAAATTACTGTACTGGAACACCCTCCATACTCACCTGATCTGGCCCCCAATGACTTTTTTCTTTACCTAGAGATAAAGGGAATGTTGAAAAGGAAACATTTTGATAACATTCAGTATATCAAGCATAATAAAGCCACAGCTCTGATGGCCATTCCACAAAAAGAGTTCCAAAATTGTTTTGAAGGGTGGACTAGGCAGGTGTTGGTACATAGCTTCCCAAGGGGAGTACTTCGAAGGTGACAGTAGTGATATTCAGCAATGAGGTATGTAGTAATTTTGCTGGGATGAGTTTGCAAATTTAATTGTCAGACCTCCCATGTTGTTTAACTTGGCTTAATCATCTTCCCTCAATGTTCCCTTAGTCACTATGACATCAAAGAATGAGTAAAAGATGAACATTGATGTTTTAATAAAGTATTTCAGAACTAACTATTCCTTGGGGTTGAAAAGAAATTGAGCTATCTACTATGTAGTAGAATAAACTCAATACATATTGAAATATATTTTATGGTCATTTTCATAGAAGGAATAGCTTTGAAAATACCTGTATAATCAATAGAAAGTGTTTTTCACATTTGTTATTATATTAAACATTTGAGTAGTAGGCATGTTTTTGCTTAGATTTTCACAAGCTATATTTTTTACGACTGAATATTTTGAAATGATTGTACAGGGTCTGGAATGAAGTAACACCCTTTTAAAATTAAGTATGTTTATGTAGTTATGATATTGTTATGTTACAGAATTACATGCTAATTATTTTGGTATAGATTACCATCTTATAAAACAGGAGTATCATTTGTGCTGGACCCTGTATATTGAAAGATATTATCTCCACATAATCTCTAGTGGAACTATATGGCTCACTTACTAACAATCCACAGATTTGCGTATTTGTATTAGTGGAAAACAGAAGGTAATAGGCATATACCATTGTAATCTTTAAACTTGTTTAATCCCTTATGGATTACTTGTAGAAAAAGCTGGAGATGGGATTATGAACACATATAATATATTTTCATCTAAATTTACCAAACTTGACTGACCTCACTTGGCTTCTTGATTATAAATATATTTCTGGAAGTCCAGGAAATGGGGCTGGAAAAATATTTACTTCATCACAGTCTTTTCCATGAAGATACTTAACAATAGATATTTCAGCAACTGGGGCTTGAAGTCAGTAAACGTTTTAGGGTGTATTTGGATAATTTTGTAAAGGTTAGGTTATATAAGCATCCTCTTTAACTACCTGATAAGAGTTAAACATTTAGGTAAGTGTGTCCTCATGAGTAAAAAATGTATTACAGGTACTATAATTTTACAGAATTGTTATGTACTTGTAGTTAGTTTAGAATACAGTTATTAACTTTCTAAGATAGAAGGAGTGCCTTGTGAATGTGATTTGTATTACCCATTGTACGTGGGAAATTGTATAGACCTTGACTATCTAAAGAAAATTAATTAGTTTTGTTTTTCTTAAAAGATAACAGAAGTCTTGAACATCTCCCATATCCTGTTAAGTGACCTATAAATGTCACTTTCATTATTATTATGGCCTTTATTTTTGTCTCAAACTCATTCAAATCTGGTCTTTACTAACTAAAAATATTCTGTATTAACTGTTGAATTACATTTTAACAATTAAAAATACTTTAAAGTGTAGAAGTTTCATTTTGCTTAGTTTACTTAGAATACTTTGGTTTCATGTAGGAAATAAAAACATATGCCATTAATTTAGGAAAAAAGGGCACACATGAGTAATTATTATGATTGGTCAACATTAATATAACCTACCTAATATATTTGAGTGACACCTTCAAATTACACGTAGAGTACTTCAGAGGATATTAGTGATAGAAGTTGACTATTAGTGATGGTATGCAAATATTTGACATCGCACGCACACACACACACACACACACACACACACATACATACACAAAATCTCATGCTATACCTCAAAAACACTTTTCTACTGAGAAAATTATATGTAAAAAACACAAGTAATTTGCTTTATAAAGAGTCACAAAGAGGTTTAATATTCAAAAGGATCATTTTTTTTTCTTTTCATGCAAATATAACAGTTGTAAAATGTTTCAGAATCTGTAACATGATTATCTTCTCTAATGGGAAGTCCCTGTAGCTAGTGTTTATACCACATTGGCTCAAAACATTGTAATTCATATACTGCCAAGATCTCTGAAAAATCCTCATTCATCCTCATGTGAATGAGAGCATGAAATACCTTTTCTTTAAGGGCCTTTGTTCCATAAATGTTAATGCACACATGAAACTGATCAATCTGATGCCTTTTAACTTTATTTTTAAACTCTTGTACTTAATCCCCAGATTATACTATCAGTACAGTGTCATTAAAGGACAGCTCTCAGCGAAAACATGTAGTATGAAGTTTATTTTTTCCACTTCAGAGTTATCTATGCTATCCTGTTACATGTCCTATGCCTATCAAAATTATCAAAATAAATTGAAGAAAAAATTGATGTCAAGTGAAGACTTGATGCCTTTGTAGAATCTCCTAGAAATTTATTTATTCCCCCCAAATACTTACTAAGCACCTGCCATATGTATCAGCCACTTTTGGGAGTGCTCACTAATGCTACAGTGAATAAAAATGGCAAATCCTCTATCCTCATAGAGCTTACATTCTAATAAGGAGAAGGCAAAGACATATTTAAAAGTAGAATTAAAATGTTTTTAAGGCTAGAGAATAGGATGAAGCAGGATAGAAAAATATGAAGTTTCATCATTTAGTAGTGTGGTCAGAGAATGATCGAATGAAAAGGCAATGTTAGACCAGAAAGAGAGGAAATGACCTTCTGGCAGAAAAAGAGAGAGGTAAATGTACTCAATTAAGGCGTGCCTGACATGTTTGGGGAACAGCAAAGAAACTATAGGGGATGGAACAAAGAAAGTGAGAGCAATGGTAGAAGAAGTAGAAGTGATCAGAATGAAACCTGTTAGTCCTGGCTGGCTTGTGTAAATATCATGGCTTTTATTCAGAGAGAGTTTGGAAGCAGCAGAATGATGAAATCTGAATTATAGTATAAAGAGATCATTCTGCTTTCTGGGTTGAGAAAAGCTGGTAGGCTGCAAGTGGAACAGCCTGGAGCTGGTGGGTAGGGGTGATGAGAAATAGTTGGAAGTGAGGTGATATAGAACTGTACTCTGTGGATTGTTAAAATCCCAAAGTGCAAGTTAGATAGAAAGGAGTCAAATACTATATTTTGAAAGTGGTGGAAATTGTAAAAGTATATATAAAGAAAAACTGTAAAACTTCTGAGTAGAAATTTCCTTTTCACAAAGTTATATAATGATCATGTTTATATGGTATTGCTATATATGTCAGTGGTTCTAATGTAGATCATCTTACTGAAAATAAAAGATAAAGAGAAAAATGTTCATCTAAAATTGAGGAAGATGAAGAATTAGCTAAGGACTGTATTAGTTTAATAGTTTGGGATTTTACCCTTAGGTAGTTGGCATTGTTTAATTGGAATTCTATCCCTAGGAATAAAACATGTCATTCATAAAAATCCAAAAGAGGAGAAATGTACTGAAGTTGTCCCTGACTAATGGGTGGCTGATGGTCACTAGATCAGAATTTGACTGGTTGAACCAGTAACACTCAGTGATCAAGAGATTAATATATGCAAAGTTCTAGTGAGAGAAAGATGAGGAGAAAAGGGAATTAATGTTTATTGAATGCTTACTATATTCTAGAACTGTGCTATGAGTTTTCCTAACATTATATCATTTAAACCTCAAAAAATTAAAAAAAAAAAAACAGATAGTTAGGTCGAATCATTGAAATTAGAGCATCAAGGAAGCACGGGAAAGCAAATACTGCCCAGAAAACTGGATGAGGATGGGTGGTAATGGGAAGAGAGAATTAATGCTTTTTTATATTAAAGTTGCTGAAGAAATTTTAGTATCATAGTATTGTAAATTTTCTCATATTTGCATATTTGTTTGATTTGGTAGCAATGTGAAGACTGAGATTACAAAGGCTGGAGAGAAAGGACTAGTTAGTAGGATGTGGAAATGGAAGAAATAACTATGACCAGAAATAAGGCACTGACTGAGAAGTGGTAAAGATGAAATAGATTTGAGAATTATTAAAAAATAACAATAAAAAGATTTGGAATTTCTAGTCAAGATGGCAGAGTAGGTAAATGCTCTGCTTGCCTCCTCTCACCACCACATGATTATAATTAAACTACAGAATAACCATCATTGAGAATTGCCTAAGATCTAGCTGAACCAAAGCCCTACAACTACGGACATACACAAGAAGCCATTTCAAGACTGGTAAAAAGGGTACAGCTGCAGAATAGGCTGGTTCCGCACCCTAGTGTGACCACTGAAAATAGGAATTGATATCTCAGCTGCAGAGTTTCCTCTGGAGGAGCAAGGGGTCCCAGCCCCACAACAGGCTTCCTAGCCAATAGTTCAACTGCCAGAGAGAGAAGTCCCCATAATTTGGGGCTGTGAAAACCAGTGGAGATTGTGGCCAAGTGAGACTAGGATGGCTGCAATTCCTGGCATTCCTTTTAAAGGACCTGTGTGTGGACTTACTCACTGATGGACTCACTTGCTGTAGGCTCTAACACTGGGGCAGAAGCTCGAAAGGTGCCAGGGACGTATGGGAAGAAACTAAGTTGTCTGGCTTCAGGGTGAAGGCTGGAGGGGCAGCTTTCTCTCAGATGGAAGAGTTGGAGGAAGCCACTGTTGCTTTGTTGAACACCCCCTCCCAGCCAGGTGGTTATCATATCTGAGTCTCCATTAACCTGGCTAAATCATTCATTAGCCCCACCTTGGTGATTCCCTGAGACATCCAACTTGCGGGCCCACCCAAGCTACTTCCAGTGGCTTTTCCACACAGGGCCTGTCTTGGCTCATGCTGTGCACGTTCCTAAAATCTTTCAGAGGTTTACAAATCCCCAACAAGCAGCATCTGGCTTGGCATGCCCTTTACCTCTTGCTAGCAGCCTCAAGTACAGCATTAGTGGCAGCCAGCCTCAGTTCACAGCTTAGCCTCTCCCAGGCACCTCTAAGCCCAGCACAAGTGGCACTCATCTGCAGATCACTTTGTAGCTTATATCAAATGGCCGCAGGCAGGGCACATATAGCGGCTGACCTTTGGCCTGCAACAGAGTCCCTCTCAAAAGACTCTAGAACCAACACACACTGTGGCCAGCTTCTGAGTACACAAGAGCACCATCCAACCACTTCCAAAAACAACACATTCAAATGGTGACAGAGCAAGCACAACCTATACAAGGGATATGCCTGGAGCACATGGCTCAGACAGCCAAGGAAACTGCCCCACTGGGCCCTACAAGACTAATCTAGTAAGGCCATTCTACTAAGACTGAGAGACAGCAGCTCTACCTAAAACATAGAAGCAAACACATAAAGGCATTCAAAATGGGGAGAGAAACAAACATGTCCCAAAAGAACAGAACAAAGCTCCAGAAAAAGAACTAAACATAATAGAGACAGGCATTCTATCAGATGCAGAGTTTAAAACACTGGTTTTAAGGATGCCTAATGATCTCAGTGAGAACTTCCATAAACAGATAGAAAATATAAAAATATAGATAGAAAACATAAAGAAACAGTCAAAAATGAAGAATACAATAACTGAAATAAAGATTAGATTAGATGAAACATAGAATCGGAAGACAAGGTAGTGGAAAATAACTAATCAGAACAGAAAAAAAATTAGGATAGTTTATGAGGTTTCTGGGATAACATTAAGCATACCAACATTCACATCTAGGGATACCTGAAGAAGAAGAGAGAGCAAGAAATTGAAAACCTATTTTAAAAAATAATAATGGAAAACATTTCTAACTTGGTGAAGGAAATAGACATACAAGCTCAGGAGGCACAGAGTCCCAAACAAGATAAACCCAAAAAGGCCCGCACCAAGACACATCATAATTAAAATGGCAAAGGTTAAAGACAAAGAAAGAGTCTTAAAGGAAAAAGCACTTAGTTACTTACATAGAAGACAAGGGAGTTCCTATAAGACTATCAGCTGATTTCTCAACAGGAACTTTGCAGCCAGAAGGTGTTGGCAAAACATATTCACTAATGAAAGCAAGGACCTACAACCAAGATAACTCTACCTAGCAAAGCTATCATTTAGAATTGAAGGATAAATAAAGAGCTTCCTAGACAAAAAACAGCTAAAGGAGTTCATCACCACCAAACCTGAATTACAAGGAATCTTAGGGGGACTTAAAGATGAAAAAGAATGTCCAAACTATGAATAATAAAATAGCAATAACTACATAACTATCAGTAGTTACTTTCAGTGTAAATGAATTAAATGCTCCAATCAAAAGATAGGGTGGCTGAATGGATAAGAAAACAAGACCCTTACATGTGTTGCCTATAAGAGACTCACATCAGATCAAAAGACGTAGACTGAAAGTAAGGGGATGGGAAAAATATATTTCATAAAAATAAAAAAGCTGGCATAGTAATATTTTATACTAGATGAAAGAAACTTTAAGATAAAGGCTATAAGAAGAGACAAAAAAGGACCCAGTAATACTGTTTTTATTATTTATCTGAAAAAAGCCAAAATGCTACTTCAAAGGGACATGTGCATCCATATGTTCACTACAGCATTGTTTACAATGGCCATGATATGGAGGCAGCCTGGGTGGCCATTGATGGATGAATGGATAAAGAGGAGGTGGTACATAAACACAGTGGAATATTGCTTAGCTGTGGAAGTGATGGGTTCTTGCTATCTGTGATGGCATGGATAGACCTGGAGGGTATTGTGTTGAGGAGTATGTCAAACAGAAAAAGACAGATGCAGTGTGATTTCACTTATACGTGGAATCTAAAGAACAAAATAAACAAAGAAAATAGAAAAAATAACTCATAGATACAGAAAACATTTTGATGGTAGCCAGATGGGAAGAGGGAGGAGAGATTAAATATTTGAAGGATTAAGAAATACAATTCAGTAGTCATGGAGATATAGGGTATAGAATAAAGAATATAGTCAATAATATTGTAATAACTATGTGTACTTCCAGGTGGGTACTAGACTAGTCAGAAGAATCACTTCTTAGATTATATAAAGGTGTAACCACTATGCTGTACATCTGAAAGTAATATAAAGTAATATTGAATGTCAATTGTAATTGAAAAATTTAAAAAGCAGGGAAAAGGTGAAGGGGAATAAGAGGTTCTTATGTCGGGGTATAAAACAAATAAGTCATGAAGATGCAATGTACAGTATAGGGAATATAGGGAATATAATATTGTCATAGTGTGATATGATGCCAGATGGTTGCAGGACTTATCATGGTAATCACTTCTTCAGGTACATAAATGTTGAATAAATGTGCTGTACACCTGAAAGTAATATAATATTATACGTTAGCTGTATTTTAATAAGAATCTTTAAAAAATAAAATGATTGAAGATTCCTGCTACCACCAAATAATACTTTCTGGATTGGTGTTCAGAAAAAGGATATTTCAGCAGTAAAAGTAAAAAAGAAAAAAAAAAGAAAGAGAGAAAAGGAAGAAAGGGAGGGAGGGAGGGAGAAGGAGGTGTGGATTGGCTCTCATAAACGGTGATACCCATTTGGACATGTTGGTTTTGAAGTTTTCTTTGTGCATCCAAGCAGTTTGACTACTGCTATTTTAATTATGAAAGTGGTCTAAATGAGAGACAATGATTTGGGACTGATCCCTATCAAAGCTTTAGACACAGATGAGATCATAGGAGTCAAGGAAAATAGGTAGAGTTAGGACTAAATAAAGGACAACAGCCAGCATTGAGAGAGAGAAGGAAGGAAAAGGAGTCCATGAAAGAAACTGGAGAAGCAATGGAAAGTTTGGGCAGGGGAGAAGAAGAGTGTGGCATGAAAGACAAGAGACAGTTTGAGGAAGACAGAGGAGTCAACAAACAAAAATGAAAGGCAGTGGTCAAAGTAGGTAAGAACATGCTTTGAGCATTCAGCAGCAAGATATCCTTGGGATTTTGATTAAGAACAATATTGGATCAGTGGTTAGAACAAAAGTCCATTTGAAGTAGTTTAAGAAATGCATTAAAAGATGTTGAGGAAATAGAGGACAGGTAAAATGCTGTATTACCTCTAATGGGTATAATAAGGATCCCCAAATACGGCCACGTCCTCTAGCACTGTGAGTAGTTACCTTTTACAGTGCAGATGTGATTCAGGTAGGTACGTTAATTTAAGATTAACTTAAGGGATGGAAGAAATGGATGAAGGGGGTCAAAAGGTAAAACGAGAATATCTTGAGTTGCAGAGATTATCTAAATAATCTGTGTGGGTACAGTATAATCCAGGGTCCTTATAAGGGAAAAAGAAGGCAAGAGAGTCAGAGAAGGAGATGGTATGATGGGAGTGGAAGGCAGAGGCATGCACTTCTGGCTCTGATAATGGAAAGGGACCAATGTGAAGGAATATGGGAAGGCTTAACCTGAAAAAGGGAAGGAAATGAATCCCAAGAGCCTCCCAGCCAACACCTGAATTTTAGCCATGTTGAAACCCATTTGGACTTTTGACCCCTAGAATTTTAAATTGATAAATTAGCATTTTAAGCAACTAGGTTTGTGACAGTTTGTTACAAGACAAACAGGAAACTAATACATTAACCTTGGCTATGGAAGGGGAGAGATAGGAAGATAGATGAAAGCATATAGCACAGGAAATGTGTGTGTGTGTGTGTGTGTGTGTGTGTGTGTAAATCATCAGGGATTTTTGAGATTACTTTCATGAAAATTCTGTAATACAGTAGGATTGTAGGTTTGGAACTTATTTATTGGAATGTTTCAATTATATGCAATTCTATAAATAATAATTATTCTGTTATGATGGTTTTACTCAGTTCCTGTCATACATGTTTGCCAAGGACTGAAGAAGCAAATTGACAGCTGTATTTGATATTTGTGTACTTGTGTTGTCACATTTTTATACATCTCTACAGTCATTTTATTTTATATTTGCAAATCTCATTTCCATGTTATTTTTATGCATTTAAAAGAAATCTTTGCTCAGAGTATTATAAATATGTTCTATTTTTTAAACTGGTGACAAATATGTTCCTGCAATATAATGAGGATCCATGATACTATACAAACTTTCAAAATGAAATGAAAACCCTTTGATTTTAACTTGCTATTGGTCTTCATAATCATCTTTGACTAATTCCACAGCATAAACATCAGAGCAGTAATGTGTAAAACTATTACTGTAAAATCAAATATTAATAATGGAACAAAATTCTTACTGTTCTCCTACCCACACATCAAATCAGACTTTTTCACATTATTACAGGTTACAAACCATAATTATAATATATAAATAGTTTAGATAAAATGAAATAATAGTTGCCTTTAATAATTACATGTAAAGCATTGTATGGTAACCTGATACATACTTTTATCTTTCAGACTATTGAAGTGAAATGTAACTCATACATCCACGTCACCTCATATACATTCAAGTCCAAGTTAACTTAAAAGGATTAAAATACAGACATAATGGAACAAGGTTAACCGGGATTTCTGCATGTAGCTGCTATTGACTTGAACTATATTCTAGCAATTTTTTCTAACACTCCTATGAAATGATATTTAAAATCAAACAGAAATTTTTATTTTTTTCTCTCTAGGCAATTTTCTTTCCTCTGTGCAGTACTTTCTTTCATAATTTCTTTCTTCTATGCAATTGCCTAAGTCATTGGTTCCCAAGTGGTGGAACTAGTACCCTTGGGGGTACATGCTGGGCCATTCAAGGGCTCATGAAAAATAATCAGTAATGGCAAAAAAAAACAAGTAAAAAAATGTAAAATATTAGTTATGGAACAATGACTGTTAAGTTTGAATCACTGTTAATGGAGACACTTCAAAATTAGATCACATTAGTGAATGATGATTGGTGGGGACATGGCTATGAACCCTTCCCCCAAACTGCTCTTCTGCCATTCATTACCCACAGTTTCAAAACAATCCATTTGGGATGTTTGTAGAACTTCCCCAAACATATAAATACATTCATAGCCAGACTGTTTGATCAGTTCAGTTATTCACTGAGTAAAAGTAAGTGTGTTATCTTTAAGCATGATTCTTTTCAAGTATGGTTGAAAACAGGAATGGTTACAAACCCAAAACTTGATGTGGAATATAACCCATCACTGAGTATTTCTCAACACATGTGTGCAGCCGTGAGTACACCCACACTGGGAGACAGTAAAAAGGTGCATGCCTCAGACACTACACAGAAGAAAAGGAAATACTCTGAAGAGTGTATTAAATATGGATTTTCATTTGTAGGGGATGATGACTATCCTAAGCCTTTTGTGTGTTTTGTGTGGGGAAATGATATCCAATGGTTGCATGAAACACTCTCTACTCATTCAACGGAATATCCTATGTATAAAAACAAAGAAATACATTATTTTTGATACTTAGAAAAGTGTCCAACTGTTACTTCATACATGATGTCAGGAAAGAATGACAATGAGAATGCAGCTGAGGCTTCATATATTATCACTTATTGCATAGCTAAATGTGATGAATATCACACCATAGCTGAAGATTTAATTTCTCCTTGTATTAAGGATACCATTTTTTTGTATGTTTGGGAAAGAACATGTTCGTGAAATCAATACTCTCTCTTTTTCAAACAATACAATGTCTCAGTGAATTCAGGAAATGTCTGACGATGTTGAAGCTATAGTAGTAGATAGAATTAGAAAAAATAAATTCTTTTCCATCCAGGTTGATGAAAGTGTAGATATTGCTGATTTATCTCCTTTGCTCATCGTCATGAAGTACTTGGTAGGAAATGAAATTGAGGCAAACTTGTTGCTTTGTTACCCATTGATAGAGTGTACTACAGGCGAAGATATTTTTAATGCAATCAATGGTTATTTTATTGAAAAGGACATTTGTTAGTCGAATTGTTGTATATGCACTGATGGAGGCAAACCGATATGAGGTTGTTTTATAGGCCTATGCAGTCAAATTAAAGAAGTAGCTCTCTATATATCATGGAGTCACTGCTGTATTCATAGACAGTCTTGCATCCAAGCCTCCTCCTAATGAACTGAAAGATGTTCTTGATGAGGCTGTAAAAATTGTAAATTTTATTAAGTCACAACCACAGAACTCCAGATTATTCGAAGTGCTGTGTGAAGAAATGAACAGCATTCATAGCACATTACTTTTGCCTATGTAGGTAAGGTGGCAATCTTGAGGCAAAGTACTTACATGGATGTTTGTACTTAGACATGAAGTCCAGGTATTTTTTGAAGACCATCATTTCCCTCTTTCTCCAACTGGACGGTGATTGGCTTCAAAGTCTTGCATATTTATCAGATATTTTTCTAGAAATAAACTCACCTTGGGCCTTCAAAACAGTTCAATTGCTATATTCAAAGTAACTGACAAAATTGGATCAATGATTTAAAAATTGGACTTTTGGAAAGTGGGTATTAAAAGAGGCCAGCCTGAAGTTTTTGAAACTCCGCACAACTTCTTATCTGAGAATGACTTGCAGCTATCCCAAAACATGAAAGAAAATATTGTAAGTCAGTTGGAAGGTCTTAAAATGTCTTTTATTGGTACTTCCCTCAATGTGGAAAAGAAAACTGGATTGCAGATAACTTCAATGAAGAATTCTTCAAAGAAGCTAAACTATCAATCAGTGAAAAAGAACAGTTAATCAAACTTTCAACCAATTCTTCTTTCAATTCTGATTTTAAAAGAAAGCATCTTATTATCTTCTGGGTAGATGTCAGTGAGGAGTATGAACAGCTCAGTGAGAAGGCACTCATATACCTCTTGCCATTTACTAATACTGAACTAGCTAGTGGAGAGAGCTTTTTCTTCTTACACCTTCATACAAAATAAGTACTGCCAAAAGCTTAGTGCAAGTCCGTATTTAAGACAGTATCTTGCATCTTTTGAGCCTAATTTCAAGAAACTAAGTGCATCAGAGTGAGCTTAGTGGTTTTACTAACAATGTTGCAATTGGCTAGTGATTTGCATAACAATTACTATAGAGTTCAGATAACACAAATAAATATTATTAATAAATTAAAAGTTCATTAAATACTTTATTATTATTATCAATATTTAACTATGTTATGAATATAATATAATTAAATATGTAGCATGTACTTTTAGTGTAGTAACTTTTCTTACCTAATTTATTACCTCATTTACACTATTTTACATTAGGACAGGCACTGAACAAAAGTGTCAGGATTGAAGAACAGCTATTTTAAAAACATTGGTTACAATTTACAGAAATTGGTTTCAAAGGGTTACACAACTGGAAAAACATTGAAAACCCTTGGCCTATTTTGTTTTTTTTTTTCCTTCTGTACTTTTTTTCTCTCCTCCATCTTTGTCTGTCTCAAACTCAACTATAATTTGACCTTTGTTTTCCTGTGACCTGTTACTCAATTTTAGGGGGAAAAATCACTTCCACTTTCTTCTGGAACTTAACATTATAGCTCTTTGTGAACTGATTTTATGTCTCTACTACAGATGAAAGCTTATAGATAGAAGAAATCATTCCTCTTGTGATCAGTTGTATCCACAGCGATCATAGCGTGCACTTCAATCAGAGTAGAACATCTATAATGAATAAATAAAGAATGAAGTTTTACTCTCTTCTCTTCATAGGCTGTTGTATTTTTAAATAAATTGTTGCTACCTTTAAATATTTTTATGGCTTTCTCTCCTAATTAGTAGTGATTTTCCCTCTTTCTTTAGAGTAGTGTTACTTAAAAAAAAAAAATCTCTTTATGAAAAATGTTTAAAAATGGAGAAAACATTTAAAATTATAGCTATTCAGCTTCACTTAAAAATATCCAGCTCTTGAGCCATTTTCCTGCTTGAGCCTGCTCCTACCTCTTAGGAGTGTACTTTCCTTCCAATAAACTATCTCTTTGCTTCATCTCTAAAAAAAAAAAAAAAATCCAGATATGCTTCCTAATCAATTAATTATCATGACTTACTTTATTGGAGTTTCAAATTTCAGTGAAATTATTTGGTCATATCATAATGTATTTAATTTTACTTTTGAAGTGTAAATTTCCTTTAAAAAATATAAAATAATGCTATCATTTTTTATTCAGATCTCATATACCTGATAAAAATATAAAAATAGCTTATTTAGCAATTAATGTAAGTTAAACTCTTTTTATTAACTCCTTTGATTTTTACAACTGCTTTATAGTGTGCCTACAACTATAATCTGCATTTAATGGTTGAAGAAAGTAAAGCACAGTTTAAGTAACAAGCCTAATTTAACGCAGCTGTTAACAGCAGAGTAGGAATTTGAACCCATGAAGTTAGGTTCTCAGCCACTAGATCTCAATGTCCCTATATAGTCTTACAGGTCTTTCTTGATTTTTTTGCAATGAGATTCATGGCACTGTTTTCTGTTTCTTCCTCCCTCCACCCCCTGCCCCCTTGCCTCACCACTGAGTTTGAATCTGGTATAGAATTTTTCATGTGTTATAGTTATTCAAATTCTTGAATAGCCTGAGTTCACAAGATTTGAAAGCATTGATACCAGAGACAGTTTCTTTATCATACCTTTATCCTAGTGCAAGTTGAATATATGAGCTTTAGTTTTCTCTGCTGTAAAATGAAAATGACGGTACTCATATCCAAGACTAATGAGCATATCAATAAAGTACGTAAAATATCTAAAATATTTCTTAAAACAAAATCGTTGCTCAATTCTATTTATTTCTTCTTCTTTTAATATTCTCCACAATTTGAGAAAAAATATTTATCTGTGTAGAAAAAACAGCATGAGAATACACTTGTAAACATTTTTAAATTAAAATAGTAATGTTTACTTGGGGACGAGTGGGTCAGGGAGGGGAGAAAGGGGAGGGGGTGGGAGAGGAGGGAGGGGAAGCTAAATATAAGGTGATGGAAAGAGAACTCACATTAGGTGGTGAACTTATTATACAACAAGCTGACAGTGCACTGTAGAATTGTATGCCTGGGACCATGTAATCCTTGCTAACAGTTGTCACCCCAATAAGTCTAACAATAAAAATGAATTAAAAAAAAATACTGAATGCATTCCCCAGTTTTCTTCATATGACAACATTAAACTGTTCCTATGCACATTCATCTGTATTTTTCATTTATTGCTTGCAAATTTGTGGGTCTCAAACATAATTGGGGGATGGTGGTAGATGCATTACCGTGTATATGTATCTGTGTGTGTTTGTGTGTGTATATATGTGATTACATTGCTAGATGTTCCAAAAAATAATGTCTTTTCAATATTAACTGTGAAAATGAGCATAACGCTATATCTAAAGTGGAATTTTGTTTAGTTATAGTTCAGTAAGATGATAATAAAGCTCAGTTTCAGGGCACTGTGTTCCATAAACCACAGGGTGTAAAGTATAAAATATATTGCTATTTAAGTGATTTTGTTGAATTCAGAATAAATAAAAAATAATAATAAGCCTTGTTTTACTGAATAATTTTCCAAACTATGGAAGGCATTTTTTTCAACTCTGATTCACCTATTAGCACTTTTATAAAATTTCTATTGGTATTCCATGGAACACAGTTTGAGAAATGTTGGTTTGATATGAGATAATTGAAGATGTTAATCTATTTGCAAAGGTATACATATTTCATTGTTACTTGAAAAATTGAGTTACATAGTCAAATAAGCTTAGAAGCTTGAGTTAAATGATTTTCTCTTATTGTAGGAATTCTAGGAAATTTTAATATATTAAATACATCTGTTATTAATGTCAATAATATGTTAAAATCTCTAAGAGGATAACATCCTATGTACATTAGCCCAAAGTATGTAATGTGACTGTTAGTTGCTTTTCTGTAAAAATTTGTCAATATATAATGGAACACTAATGCTATCAAAATAGTTTTCAGAATTTAGTGGTACGTGCTTGCTTCAGTTGCACGTGTACTAAAACCTTTGTACGAAATCTCTGGTTGACAGTGTAATCCCTAGATTAGCAGTGCCAGCACCACCTGGGGACTCGGCAGAAATGCACCTTTTTAGGCCTCATTCCATGTCCACTGAATCAGAAAGGCTGTGTCTGGGCCCCACGATCTATGTTGTAACAAGCCCTCCAGGTGATTCTGACAAACACTTACAGGTCTTTCTTGATTCGAAAACCAGTATATTAGATGTTTGTAAGATTGACCGCAGTAATCAGAGCAAATATTTTTAACTGGATTCAAATTATAAATGTTATTTTAAAAAATGAATAATGAAATGTTAAAGGTATTGTTATGGGTTGAATTGTGTCTCATCAAAATCTACCTGTTGAATAACCATCACAGACCTCATAATGTTGCTATGCATTTGGAGATAAGGCCTTTGAAAGGTAATTAAAGTAAAATGAGATCACATGGGTGGGCCCTAATTCAATATGACTGGCATCCTTATAAGACAAGGTTAGCAAACATACCTGCCATTTTGTACGGAGGAAAGTCCACGTGAGGATGCAGCAGGAAGGTCGCCGTCTGCAAGCCAAGGAACGTCTCAGAAGAAACTAACCCAGCGGACACCTTGATCTCAGATATTTAGCCTCTAAAACCGTAAGTAAATGTTTGCTGTTTAAGCCACCCAGTCTGTGGTATTTGTTATGGCAGTTCTAGAAAACCAATACAGGTATCTATTTAAATTATTGAACTTTTGGAGTCAAATTTATTCAGTGTGTCCTTTTGCTGTTAGAAAGTGCTGTTTGCTTGGCAATTTCTCTTCAGGAAAACTCACAAATGTTGTAATGTATTGAAAGAAATGATACAAAACATTATTGCAACTGCTTGATTATATCCTGAGATGTATAACCCAGAGAAGTTAAAAGAAAGTTTAGTGCAGCATTAGTACCTCTTGGTTTGTTAATGTAGTCAGCCTTTTCCTTTCTTTCTCTAATTTTAAGATAAAAACTTACTTCTAAATCAACTCATCCTCTTGGTTTCATGTTTGTCTTTCCAAGTATCAATGATAAGGTTTGCTGTTTTGTTTAGAAAAGAAAGATTTCACTGTTGACCATAATTTATCTTATAAACATTTCATGTTTTATGTTTAATAGTACAAAGTATATTAAAATAGAAAAAATGTTTGCCTTTTTTTCTTGGATTAAAAAATATCCTACACATCATCAATAGTTTTAATGCCATTATAGATTCAGATGCTCTCTCCATATTGAATGAATTAGGCCTTATGATGATTGAGTTAATGCTTTCTATATGACTGTTTATTATGAGACTTTCTCTGACATATATCTCATGATGATTCCTGTTGATTGATCTAATTATATACACATGGTTTTATTGGAGCTTTGTGAATCTGGAGATACCCATGTTGGCTTAATGTTCTATAAGCACAATTCAAAACCCTTTAGGCTTACCAGGATTGTTTCCATGATCCTTAATTGGTAAAAGTAAGCCTTGAGAATTTTGAAATATCCTGCCTAAATCAAGCTCCTGGGACAGCAAATTTTGCCATTAAATTTTTTGAAGGAAAGATTAAAAAATACATATACCGGTAATTTAGTTTTTGTATAAATGCCATTTTAGAATTAAATGAAATAAACTTATTTCTGTGATTCCTTTGCATTATGGTCCTTGATTTTCACATGTGAAGCATGATTATTTTGCCAAAAGAATATGCAAAGTAAAAATTACATCATGGTAAGGAGTAAATAGCAGAAATTTATAGTAATATTTCAGTGCAAGGCTGATAATCTTTAAATTACTATATTTTATGTGTGAAGATAAATATAGCAGGATTCTATTAATTATAATAACTTTAAATTAGTTTCATTGAACATGCTCACATAGATATGAATCTGTGAATCTTAGTTTTTTATTGGTCTCCATAATGTATTAAGAATATCATCCCAATGCTTAAAACACGCAGTTGTGCCTGTGATCCATGATTTATCCTTTCTCTCTGCAGTTTCAGCTATTTTTGTATTTTTTCCTTTGTATTGATTGAAGAATAGTTCTGACAAATAAGATTACTCTGTTTTCTATTTACTCCAGTGCTTTGAGGTTTACATTGTCATTTATTTTAACAAAGCTTTAGCTCACTAAAAGCCCAAGACAAACTTAAAGTTTTGAAATATACTTCCACAGATTTGTTAAATCTTTCTTGACCGAATCTTTTATTTGATAACCAAAATCCTGTGGAAAATATACCAGCAAAACAGTAATGGTGATTGAAGTTTGCTCCATACATCCTCCTCTCCTCTCCCACCCCCCTACCCCACACCTGTTCAGGTGCTGCAGAAGACTGGAGAGGTGGCTGTATTGGAACTGAATAATGGTGGTAGGGGTGGGGGTGGGGCTGCTTAAAAAGGAAAAGAATAAAAGAGTGACTTGTTCAAAAAAAAATTCCTGAGAGCTTTGTGGACCATACTAACATCCTTTAAGCAGCCTAAGATGTTCTCTTTCCTAATACTAACCTTGATTGGAGAAAAAAAATTACCTAAATAATAAACCTGGGAAACTGAAGTGGTATAATTAGCTACTAAAGGAAGGTAAATCGGTTCATCTGAGCTTAAGATTAGTAAATGTTGATTTTTTGCTGTGTAAATATAAGGAGTTATTTCAAAAGGAAAGAGTTTGATCAATGAAATGAAAGTTAAGAGCTTTGATTCTTCTAAAAGGGTAAAAAAATCAAATATGACTTAAGAATATTTAAGTGGGACTCCAGTGTCCCACACGTGTTCATTTAAGAACACCTCTTGTCGTAAAAATATCTTGTGATGGATTCATACTTTCGTATTTACAAGGTCTGGAGAGATTTGAGTCTTTATTGTTAGGCACTACATGTAGTGCTTTCGTAATCCTCTTAAACTCAGGAGGGTGAGAACTAGCTTTATCTTCATTTTACAGGTGTGAACACTGAGGCATAAAGCAGTTAAGTAATGTGCTCATGGCAGAGGGTTGGAGGCAGCCGTCAACCCTAGGCACTTTGAATTTATTCTTATCTCTAAGTGGTATTGTGTGATTGTGAAATAATGATTGAAGGTTTGAGCATTAAGAAACTGGGACACTTTGAAATGATCAGAACCCACATTAAAGCAAACCCAAAATACTAACTGGTAGTTTCTTGTACCGAATGGAAAACGAATAGCCTCCATTTCTGTTTGGATCTTCGTATTTGCTTTATCTACTAGTTCCCTATTAATCATTCACAGTGTAGTAACACAATAATGTTAAGTTTTAAGAAGATTTATAATGTTAAATATACCTCCCAGTCTGTGTACACTTCATTAAAACACATTTTTTTTCTTATTCAAAACCTTTTTATTTGGACAACACCCTTCCTTAATTTTCTTTGTTTATAATTCAAGTTTTTCCCAGTGTTTTTAAATAGATCAAATACGAGTCTTTAAATCTGTTAATTGATGTGTTCAATGGAAAATTTAGGCAGTGAATCACTTTTTGCCAAAATGTAATGTTTCATCTAAACAAATGTGGGAGAGAAATGCTCAAAATAGCAGATATGTAAATCTGCTTTAAGTATGGATTAACAGTAGTTGTCTTGAAAACATTGGTTAACAATATGAAAATGTAGTATGCCGCTGTAGTTAGTGAGTTTGCTTTCTTATGTGCATAATATGAGCTTGTAATGGAAGTAATGTCATATAGTATTTAACTCTGACATTTAGTGTTTGCCCTAGTAGATGGTCTTCCTTTTACTTAAGTGCCATTACTTTTATGTAGTCCATTTTCATTGCATTTAGTCCCATTTTAGTAATAATGCTTGCATGATTTACCAGGCAAATGCAATCTTTGCCCTGAATGGCACAGTGCAAGAAAAAATGGAAGCTGTTAAGAGGCTGAATGGCAAAAAAGTATTATTGACCTATGCTGGCAGCCATGTGTTTCAATTATTTTCAAGAATCCATTTGTCAAATAAGTGAAGCGATGGGGGACGTCAAGTTCAAGCTGGGGTTAGTGCCTTTCTACATCTGATATGATGTATCTTCTGTAGCCATTTAATTGAATTACCCAATTTATTTTTCAAGCAACAATGCTCTACCAAGAGCCATGACATGAAACAATTAAATATGAGTTTAAAAGTCTGCATTTTGTGTAGTTCATCATTCCTCTGCAGCAGAAAGTGAGCCCAAGGGCCTGAGGATTTCTGATCTTGGTGTAGTAAAAGCTCAGCTTCTGGAGAACACCCTAACTGTCCCATGTGGAAACATTTTAAAAATAAGACTTCATAATTACTGTTTTGTTTAGCAGAACAGTGATGTAAACATTCAGAATTTACCTGAGGTTACTCAATAACTCTTGAGAAACATTCTTTGAGGAAAAGCAAATTGGGATGTGATGGCTTTACCTAATTAATGCTCAATGACTTTGGTTAGGAATGCTTTTCTATGTGAGGTGGCTCCCTTTTGCGAATATAGAGAAGAAATTTTAATGAAAAAAAAAAAAACACCAGATTTGCAAAGACTGATGAAGGGGGAAATGCAATTAAGGAATGCTTGGGTTTCAAATCATTAAAATGCACTGTGCTATTTTCACTTACAAAGTTATTGGAACTTTTATTAAAAAACAAGTTAAGTGATCATAATGCTTCTATTTGTGAGAAAGGGATGGAGGAAGACAGAGACATGGGGTCAGGGTGGCAGGAGAGAGGAAATGCAAAGCAGTTGCATATTGGCTTTATAGATAGAATAACTATTGTGGAAAAAGCTCTTAATTTTTATTTATTTTAGTGGGGTAGTCTATGGATGTGTTAGGAACACTTTATTTTAGATTCTATTTTGTTGCTAATTTAGACATACAGCTATGTTTTTGATCTGAGGAGAATAATTACTAAAATGCAGGGAACAGAAGTGACATATATATTTTTTTCAATTAACATTCAACAATTAAATTTTAATATGGTCAGGGAATTGTTCAGGTCCTTTTGTATAGGGATACTGCACCTTTAATTATCTGCCCTCTGGTGCCAAGCCTTTTCTTTGAGTGCTTCCATAAAAGCTTATTGCAGCTAGTTATTGAGCAAATTAGTACTTGAGTTTTGGTGAAAAATGTCTTTATTAGTCCTAAAACCAGAGTCACTGTGCATTCCCAGAAGGCGTGATTTTGTTTGATGAATAAATCTAGTAATTATCCTGCTGTTAGGGCTGTACCACAAATGTCATAAGCAGATAAACAGAGGGAGTAAGCCTTCCGTAAATTCTCTAATTATCTATGTTGGACTACTTATCGCCTGCAGATGATTTATGAGCATATTGATATATCCTTAAGTATGTTCATTTGAGTTCACAGATGCAAATAATTAAGGCACTAGTCATTTACAAAGGAGGCTTCAGGTCAGGGTCACTTCATTATAAGATTTCAGCCTGGCTTGTACTATAAAATAAGACACAGATATAATCTACTTGACCAGGATATTTCCTAAGAGATACTTAATTTTCTTTCCTTTTCTCCTATTCTTTAGCTTTAATTTTCACCCTTCATTTTTGTTAAATAAGACTTACTCAACTTTACAATGTCACCTATTTTAGTTCATTTTAAAAAATACTATTTTTAATATATCTAAATACCTTGGTAAAATGATGACTAGGAAATACCAGGGATTCTGTAAACATTTAAAATGTCATTTTAAAATCTGTAAAACATGGTCTTTAAATACAGGTGTCTTATTTTTTTTTCTTTGACTTTTTCACTTGAATTCTTAAACTGCAAACAATTTTATAAACATGTTTTATTCTTATACTTATTTCTTAATTTAGTAAGAAATCAAGTGTATAAATACCTCCAAAATAATATGCTATTTAATAATTAAAGTTAATATACCTGTACATGAAAAAATTTACAAACTTGAATGTAAACATTTAATAAAAGTTTCTGATATTAGATTTCCAACACATTCAGTGGCAAATAGTTTAAGAAGATAAATTATCCTAAGATATATGTGAGGGCTGCCTGGAAGGTATCCAGCCATATGATGAAAAAAAGGGCATTTGTTGCTGGATTTTTTTTCCAGAAAGCCCTTGTGTACATCTTGATACTTTTTAAGCTGTGATGTTTGGAAGAGAATATACCAAGTAAAGTTATAGATGTTATATATAATATCTTTTTAATCTAGTACAAAAACAAAGAAAAATAAGCAAAATCAGTTTTTCGATACTACCAGAAGTCAAGAGCTAAATAACCATATAGATGTAATCATCTACTTAATTATTTATGTGTAAGGAACAAATCTGTTTCTGGCCATGTTCCTATTGAGTTTTAGCTACTTAATTTTTGAAGAAGGCTACTGACAGTGTTCTCAGGGGATTTATTTCAGATTCAGGTTAATGTATTTTTCATCTAATAAGAACAAAATAGAAATTTATGTATACTTAAAAAAACCAGAGTCATTCCAGTAGTCTCAAACTACGAGGGACAGTGGCTTTAACATCTACAATCAGTCCAGTCTATATAGAGCTCTTTATAATATTTATTTGCCTCTTGATATGGGAGGCTAATTCTTAGCAGAATTACTATCAAATGCAAATAATAATCATTATCTAAATTTGGTAAGTAAAGGGATATTTCTGTTTAATATATCAAGGTGGTATTTCACTAGTCTACTATCATAAAATTATTCCTTATGTGATACTGTTTGCTTTTTGCTCTCTCCCAAAAACATTCACAGGTAGGTCCACATCCTCATCTACCCGCTCTATACAATCTGGATGTAACAAATCAAATTCTTGCAATTCAGCACATCAGACTTGATGTTCTTTCTCTTCTATCGTGGACTAAAGTGGTTAAGTGTTATAAAGCCTATTTTTAAAAAAAAAAAAATCCGGTCAGCTTTCATTTTGGCTTGTCTACAAGGATGCCCTGAATGGCAATCCAGTGATAGCATTCATATGCATTCATATGCAAACACAGTTTTACAAGTATTATAACTTTGAAAATTCCTTTTTGGCAAATTGTTTTTGCAGACTTTTTTGAAATGAGATGAATGTGTCCTTAACAGTAGTTCCATATTATCAGAAAAAATATATAGTATATATATTTTTTGTAAATAGAACAGACTTATAAATAAAATCCTATGAGCTAATACTTTAAAAAGTAGATTTTCTTCATTATTTCAGCTCATAAGAAATAATGCATCTAGGAAAAAATTCCTTTAAAAAACAAAAAGTTGACACTTTTTAGTGAAGTTAAATGATTTATCCAAGCTCATGCATCTTGAACAAAATTAGGATGTATGTATGTCTTCTGACTCCCAATCCACTTTTCCCTTAGAGCATTGTGTCTAACATACTCCCATTCTTTAGTTCTTTATAAATACACTTTCTATTCACTCATCATTCCCTTGACTTTTATTAAATCACTCTAGAAATTATGTTAAACCTTCTCAACTTATTAATAGTTCTATTTCCAGAGCATTTTTTTATTGCTTCTGATTGCTCTACGAAACTGGAAAGAATAAAATTTTTTCATTATAAAAATTTAACTTTCTATTTCATATTTCAAAATATGGACATTATTAAATGTGTTGAGCAACTTTGTTGAATTAAACATACAAAATGATTGTTTAATATGCATTCATTTTTCCATGGTTACTCTTTCATATCATTCTATTTCATTTCTTATTCTTAAGTTGCCATGAGTAGACTATAAACAGCAGTGATGTTAGGATGTGGCTATTGCCTAGTAAAGGACAGAAATAAAGCTGGTATTTAGCAACTGTTTTCTTCAGAAAAGTATATCTTACATTTTGTTAGATATATATATATATTGCGCAAAATGTGCATTTCAGATATATGAAGGCTGTCTAGAAGAAAAAAATCCAGTCATAAGTGCCTCTCTTTTTCATGTTACATAGCTGGATACTTTGCAGACAGTCCTCGTATAGCCTATTTATGTTATATAATGCATATAGATAAGTGTATATGTATATGTGTGTATGTCTACGTGTCTATATAGCTATTGGTTTCAAAGCTAACTTAGTTTATTGGAACTAATAGTTTGTGAGCAAGTATTTTTTTTAAAAAACATGAAAAAAAAAAAAAAACCAAGCAGTGAACAATTGCAGTATGCCTAAAGCTGTGCTGAAACTGTGCTGTCTCAGATAGTTGGGATAGACTCAGGCATCCTGGGTACCTGAAATTATGGCATGGGAATCTTTACTCTAAAGATAAGCTGTGCAGGACCATGATTCCACTGAAGTACTGGATAGCTGGGAGGCAGGAAAGTGTCCTGAAGATGTCAGAGAGCTCTAAGGCAATTCTTTAAATTTCTGAAGTTGGCTTTATGGTATTAGAGTTAGAATGTTTCTATCGCTCTACAAATCTTTGGTAGAAATAATTTAGTTTTCACTCTTAGATTAAGGGGTACCCCCAGGTTTGCTGGATATTTTAGGTTTCTTTTGGAGTCTACTATTAAATAAAATGGGGAAAGAGGAAAAATATGGAAGAAATAATGGTGTCATTGAAACGCTGGCATTATAAAGTAGGTTGCAAATGAATATTTTATTTGCAAATCCACCCCCCCCACACACACACAGTTTTTGGTCCCTAAAACTGGGAATGCATAGAGAAACAGGTAAATAGCTGTCTTTCTATGCGGCCATTCAATCACTGTCAACAGCTTATTTTTATGAGTAGTAAATTTACTTTCAAATTAATCGTAGTGAAGAAAAAGAATGCTAGAATGTAAATAGCATCATATCACCTGACTAGTGTTGATGCATAAAATAGTCAGATCCTTTTGGACCTATGATAGGACCTATGATAGGATCTGACCTACAAGGATAAAAGCACAGAGGTGTAGAGATCTAATTCCCTTGCTACCTGCCCAAGTGAACATTTTTCAAATGGGCCAAGTAGTTAGAACAAACAGGCCTGATAAGAAATTATAGGAAGTTAGAAATACCACAAAATAATTAGTAGTTTTTATAGTAATCTTGTTTATGTTGGAAAAAATTGTCAGTACTTTCATGTTAGATATAGAACATTTTTCTAATTTTGTTGTCTACTTCTCTGATGTTAAAGACTTTTTCCTTTTTTTTTCCAATGAGAACTTTATATAACCTTGTTGGAGGAATATGCATATTACTTGTTTTAAGATCGTTACCTCTGATTTGTATTTGATAATCTAAAGAAGGAAAAGCAAAAGCAAAACCCCAGCACAGCTCATCATTACATTCAGAACTGTGCTTCCACTTTATTTATTGAAAAATGATGTAACATACTAAAAATTTTTTATTGGTTTTCAGAGCTGAATTGTATAACTATTACTGCACTTCCTTCATAACTTCTCCAATTTTTGCACATTCGTTTTTTTGTTCATTTGTTTTTACTCTTTCCTTCAAAAGTATCAATCTTGAGAGGAGCCAACATTTAGAAGAGAGTTAAGAAATACCAAGTTTTCATTTTCTTAACTATAGACTTTTGTTTACTGAACAAGGAGAAAATCCATGGGTATATTTTAAAACTTGCCAGTGTTTGTAATCTCAAGGATTTATCCTCAAAACCAGTTATTTATTAGGTCGTCAATGAGCAATTTATGAATTGGTCAGTATGAGATGTCTTTTGGATTTTCCAATGAGTTGAGTCATTTTGGTTTAGCTGCTTTGGATTTTATAATTGAAAGCAGTTTTGCACGTGGTAAGTGTGAATTAATGTGAAATGGGACTTGGTGAAAACATTGGAACCTCAAGTTAGACCTGCATATACTAGCTGAAAAAAAAGTTCCCTTTGTATCATATCACTTTGCCCCAACATTTAGGATCAGTATTTTTAAATGTTTATAATACTTTTAAAATTTATTTTTTCATCATGAAGTATACATTTTTAAAAATACAGGAAAATCCAAATAAAAACCACCAATCTACAACCCTAAATAACCAGTCAAAATTTTAGTGTATGTCTTTTTTTTAAACTATATTTTATATATTGTTTCACTGGACCTTGTAGTACACATAAGTATCAGACTTATGAAATAACTATTAATAAATAGCTTCACTTTTTTCTTCTTTTTTTTTTTTTTTTGCTTTTTGGTATGTGAGTAGCTCCCTGACTGGGAATCGAACCCAGGCCGCAGCGCTGACAGCGCCAGCGCCGAAGCCTTAAGCCACTACACCATCAGGGAACTCCCTTCACTTTTTAATGAAAGTACAGTGCTCATACTAAGGAATTTCTAACTATCTGTAGTCAGACATCTGACTTATTTTTAGGTTTTTGTTAATACAAATTTATTACACACATTGACTGTTGCACATGTATTCCCAATTTGTTAGACTGTATTCTTTGTACTGTTTTACATAAAGAAGTTATTATTTATAGCATAGTACAAATGTACCTTGATAACATATTTTAAAGATTTAAATGGTAGTTGCATTCAGATCCAACTTTCTATATCATCAGAATAGAATTTTCTGTTATTTGGAAACTACAGAGATTGCCTTGAGTTATTCCCATTACCCCTACTGCCTATAGGTTCTTCACTAAAGAACCAATTTCTAAGTTAAAACACTGCTTTCTGCCAGTATCTCATTAAATTATGATCAATCAGTCATCTGTTAGTAAAAATTAATTGATTCAGTGTTTGTCCTGACAAGTAGAAATCAGAACACAAAGAAAGTAGAGCATTTGTCAGAGGAGAGAAGGAAAATTTCACTTTTCACCTGTGGACATAAAGGTCTCTTGACTTTGTCGGACTTTTGTCAGGAAGAGGATAACATGAAGAGTCTACGTTCTTACTTAAAAAGAAATACTCTGGAATGAGATGAGTTCAGAAATGAAAGTTCATATATATGTGAAACACTCAACAATGACAGTAAATATTCACCTATTTCTATCTTGTTGAAGTTTGTTTCTACTTGGCTGAGAAAACTAAGGAAAAGCAAAGGATGTTTTCTTATCTATTTTCATCATACTCATTATGAAATATGGGTCAACCAAAAAAATTCAAGTATTTCAGAACTTCACATATCTGTACAGGAACATAGACTATCATGCATGTTTTTAACATGTGCTTAATGATTAGTGTCACAGCTGGCATTTTCTTACCTGGAAATTTTTGTTTCTTTCATTGTTAGAAAGGTGCTACTGACTTCAGAATTGTCCCACTGACTTCAGAATTGTTTTATACAGTTTAATCTTTCCTGTGTCTTCAGATCCTCATCTAAGTCTCCAAACAGATCCCTTAAAGAAAAACTTTAGAAACTACAATTTCTTGGGTCTATCATCCTATCAAAAGACCACTATTCAAAGTCATTCTTTACCGTCAATGACAACGGATTGGAAAAGTTCTGCCTATTTTCTGATCTTCTTCCCATCATGAAATGACATTTCAGCTCCGTATTGTTAGGTTTATGCTGGCTGCCACAATTCTTCTGAAAATGTTCTCATGAAATAATACACCTCCAAATTGGCACTCATTTTCCGGTCTTACCTCCTCTAACTTCTCTGTTAACATCCTTTGACTACTTGGAATTCTCTTTGTATTCTGGTCATTTTCCTCATGCTCCTCTTTCTGGTACTCCGATCATACTTTCTCAATCTCTCCCTGGTTTCTTCTCTCCTATATGCTGTTTAAATACGGATAATTTCTAGAGTTCTTTGCTTCCCTTGTTGAGCATGATTTCCCTCCAGTATCTCATCTCCTATCTTCCATTTGCTACTGACGTCAGCTTTTCTCCTGTACCACCTTCTGTCCTAAACACATTTACTGTATTTCCACTAGAACAGGTGTATACCCTGAATTTGAAGAATAAAACTTACAGTCCCTAACAAAATTTAATCCTCCTCATGTTTTCTCTGTCTCTGAGCAAGAAACATTGGGGGTCATTCTTGGCTAATCTTTCTCCTTCACTCTCCAACCAGTTGCCGAGTTTTATTTGCTTCTACTACAGAAATGTTCCCAACGACTGATTCTTCTCATTCATTGTTGATGCCCTAAGCTTCAGTAGAGCAATTCCTACTTGTCTAGGATGGAATACTTAGTATTTTAGTTAAGGAGACATACACGTTACCTGGTAACATTGTAGAGGTGACACAACACGCTTTGGAAAGATGAGGACGTTGACCAGTTCACCTAGTTGTGTTGATTTGGTCTATTGCAGTTGTCTCCTCACTTGTCTTCTGTCAGCAAAACGTCCTCCTCTTGTCCATTATTCTTCATTTGTATTGTAACGGGAGTTTGTTGGTTTTTTAAATAAACAATGTAATAATTTTGCTCCACTAATTAAAAATGTCTTCTGGGCTCCCATTCTCTAATAGGAGCTCATAATTTGGGACCTTGAATGGGTTCAGGTGTGCATAAAACCTCATGAGAATAAATGTCAAATTGTGGGTGTATATATGTGCATTTCTGGGTGAGGGTTATTGGATACTGACCCACAAAATTTAAAGTACCACCAAGCAACAATGTAAAACAAGCTTTTTATGGCCTATACATGCAGTTGTAAATTGGGCATATGTTACTTCTCAGCTACTCCTCCTCCTCCTTCTCATTAAACAGATCTTTTGCCAAAAGAACTTTTTACCAAATAATTTTGATTTTCTTTAATGCCTATGTATCTTAGTAGGTGCTCTTGAATATCTTGGAATAGCATTTCCCATCAACATAACATTTCTTTCAGGTGAAGATTAATGAAACTATTCCTGTAACAATCTCCGGGGACTTCGTCACTAGATCCTGTCTATTTTGCGGTATTTTGGGTCTAGATTTGAAAAGATACAGTACTGTGTTAAGTTCAGGTATGACGTAATGTAATCCTCTGACTCTATGATAGTACCCATGGACCCTGTTTTTGATGAAGGTCTAGCATATCTTCAAAAGTTTTTAGCACTTTGTTTAATATGCATAAAAATTGCTCAATGTAAGTTAGTTGAATGAATTAATATAAAGGAAATTTGAAACGTATTTCTTAATCAAGACCACATTTCTGACATTAACTCTGGTGGAAGGGAAATAAAGCAAAGCATAGGAAACTTTAGCACAAATAATATATTTTAGGTAAGGAAGTATATTCTTTTTTTTTTTTTATCAAATTTATTGGAGTGACATTGGTTAGTAAAAATTACATAGGCTCCAGGTGTACAATTCTGCAGTGCATTATCTAGGTGTTGTATTACGTGTTCATCACCCAGAGTCAGTCCTCATTCCATTGTGTAAATGTACTTCTTTATCCGGTCATCCATCAGGGGACACTTTCGTTGTTTCCATGACTTGGCCACTGAATAGTGCTGTGATGAACAATGACGTACACATACCTTTGCAGACTGAGGTTTTCAAGTTTTTTGGGTAGATCCCCAGAAGGGCAATTGCTGGGTCAGATGGTAACTTTATTCTTAGTTTTTTGAGGAACTTCCACACTGTTCTCCACAGTGGTTGTACCAGTACGCATTTCCCACAGCAGTGCATGAGAGTTCCTTTTCCTCCACATCCTCTCCAACACGTGCTGTTCTTTGTCTTGTTGATAACAGACATTCTCACAGGAGTAAAGTGGTCTCTCATTGTGGTTTTGATTTGTATTTCCTTGATAGCTAATGAGGTTGAGCATTTTTTCATATCTGTTGGCCATTTGTATGTCTTCATGGGAGAAGTGGCTGTTCAGGTCCTCTGCCCATTTTTTAATTGGATTGTTTTTTTGTTGTTGAATTGTATAAATTCTTCATGTATTTTAAATAGTAGCCCCTTATCAGAGGTGTTTGCAAATATTTTCTCCCACTCGTTTGTCCCTTTGCTTTGTTGATGGTTTCTTTTGCTGTGCAGAAGCTTTTTAGTTTAATATCCCATTCATTCATTTCTGCTTTTACTTCCCTTGCCTTTGAGGTCAGGTTCATGAAGTCCTCACTGAACCCGAGGCCTGTAAGTTTAGTATGATGTTGTCTTCTATAGTTTATTGTTTTGGACTTATATGTAGGTAAACAAGTAAATTCTTGAGTTTATAAATATGAGGCTCTGCTTGATTGAGAATGTGTTAGGTGTTCTGAGAGAAAAATGTTATCCAACAGTAAATTATTGGAGGAAGATAATTGTTCACTGCTTGGTTTCATGCCATTTGTTTTCCTCATCTGTCATTCCACAAACATATTTTAGTAAAGGTGCTATACTAAGTACAAAGAAAATACTTTTTTGAAACTTATTCGTAAGTGGTTTGAAAGCCAATAAAGAAGGTGCTATTAATATATTACAGTACTAAGGAGTTTCTAGCCTGGCGTGAAACCATGGAAATCATTAGAATAAGAAAATGCCTGGACATTTACAGAAAAAAATCATTTCACTCCAAAGGTGGTTGGGTTTGAGAAGAGACAAATTAAACATGATAACCGAGTGAGAGTTGCCCATACTACCTGTGGTATTAAGAATGATAGATAAAATGTGTTTGTCTGGTTGGATGAGATAGGGCAACATAATGAGATCATTATTGGACCCTGTGAAAGACTCAACATAAAATAGTAGATAAAAATTTAAAGTTAAGAGTAACTTTCTTTTAAAATCAGTGTAAAATAAGTTATAGTGTTGATCTTTCTTCATCAGTAAGTGAAGGAATAACTAATAAGAATGGGATAGTCATTATACGTGTGTCATTAAGCCTTTACTATGTGTTAGGACTAGTACTTAGCATTATTTCCTTCATTGCATAACAATTCAATGAGATAGGTACTATTGTTATCCCAATATTTCAAATAAGGAGTCTAAGGCTTTGAAAGGTTGAGAAACTTGTCCCTAGTCATGTAATGAGGAGGCAGAGCAGGGACTTGGATATGGTAACTTTGATACCAACCTCCACATTTTTAATTAGTACTGTTATATTGCTTCCCTCTTAGGCCATTACATGGACATTTCCACAATTTTTTTTCCTTTTATGATTTTAAAAACATTTTGATAATGCATTTTATGCTGACATACCTTTAGTAAAGATTACATCTAACACTTCAGAAAGAGAATCAGAAGTATTTCTGTGGTCTTGCATTGCTGAGTTTGTTCTTGGCTGTTACGTTTTCATTTGAATAGTTTTATCTTACAATTACAATGGAAATGCGTAACTATCTTCTATCTTGAATAATGTTTGAACTTTTTAAAGCCTCTTTAATAGGTAGTGTCCTCAAGTTTGTTTTTAGTTTAATTTTTATAACCTTACATAATTTTGTGGAGTGGCATTTTAAAAATAGAATATTTAGCTGTTTCTTACCGTTTTGATTTGTGCAAGCAATCTTGATACTTGAGTTCATTTTCATTCCAAAGTTTCTTTAGGACTAATTATGTTGTGTGTGTATGTCTGTGTTTGGAGTTAATAAGCTTAGATACTAGGGGGGAAAACAGTGAAAAGATTATACCACAGATAATTAATAAAAATCAATTAGTTTGTTAATGAGTACTCTGTCAGTACCCAAGGTGGCAGAAACCAGCTGGGGGAAAGAAATCAGGATCCCTGAATAGAACATTTAGAATGCTTGAGTCCTGCTGAGAATTCAAGAGGAAATAACTATAAGAAGCACTACTTGGGTTAAAACTGGCTAAATTTCCTCTTGAGATTGCAGTTCCTCTAGTTAATAAATCTACTAAAAATGTGATTCACCTTTAGTGTATGCCATAAAGCATTTTCTGAGGCCTTAAGTACATTGCTCACTGCCCTGTATTAAAAACAAACCCACAGTTGTAAATGTCAGTGACTAAGAATATTAGAGCCCTTGCATCTTTCTTACGTTAGTAGAAAAGCCGGAGTACCCATTATAGCTTCTGTGACTTTTTACATTGTATTTATATAAATGGCAAAAGTCAAACATGAGCTGACAGGGCAATACAAAAATCTGGCTTCAAATGGTCCTTGGACAAAAAAGCAGAAAATTCCAATGATAGCAATTGACCTTCATAGAAAGTTTTTCAGAACAACCCATTGTTAATTAAATTTGTGTTAAGATCATTTCCTGTCCAACATAAATAATTATGGCTCATTTATGGGAGTAATGCGAAAGGGATGATTTACACAAAAACAAATTCATTCCATTTAATACATCTTCACTAAAGATTGAGGGAGAAAAAATAAATGTATTCTAGTACACTCATAGTTTTTATATGAAATTGTATATATGTTTTTATAGTAGATAAACATAAGTTCTCAGAAATTGTTATGAACCTAAATGACTGATACTGGGTTTCTCTTTTGCATGAAAGAAAGTCTAAACGATGTTTTCAGAATCAGTTACTCTTTATAGCAACAGAGTTCCAAATTCTGTGAGGTGGACTTACAGCATAGAGTAAGAGATGTACAATTTCTCTTGAAAGCTTTTACCTAATAACTCCCTGTGATTGTGAGTTAGAGTCCTAGCAGTAAGAGACACTCAATTGGACTTACTCAGCTAGTTAGCTTTCATAGGTAACATGTTTCTCTAATTACCCACACAATTTCTGGGTAGTGAAATGGAGAGAGCTCATATATTGGTAGGAGAAAAAAATAGACTGAATTCAGACCAAAAATAAGGCTTTTTGAGTAATTTTGACTATTTTTAGTCAACTAAATAAGCTAGTGGTATGTCTCCTTAACTGTATGCTGCTGCAATTTTCTTTAAAATATGCCCAACTATGTACTTAGAAACCACATTTGTACAATGAGCAAAAGTGGTATCCATACTCATTTAAGTAAATCACATTATGGTTTCCTTTACAGCACTGTCTTAATGTTACGATATTTCCTTTCTTTCTTCTAGTACATTTTTAATTTCCTAGGAGGCTACAGTAATAGTCTCAGTTCTATGACCTTAGATTTCTTTTAATGCATGAGATTTTTCAAATGTTCTGGCTTCTGGGTACATATAAAATACAATTAAGCTTTATTTCAAAATATGCTAAAGTAAACACATCTTGTATTCATTTAAAAAATATATGCACTCACAAATGAGGAATTCATCTGTGAATAGTTAAATTTTTAGAGCACATGTGTTGTTACATTTATCATTTTTCAGGTAACCTCTACTATCCCATTAAGAAATGGAATAACATTTCTCACATTCATTAGCTAACTGTGTGATTTTTCTCATCAAGTAAAAGGAAGCATTTGTGTGTGTGTGTGGGTGGGTGGGTGGGTGGCCATTTCTTAGTTCTTGGAAGCTGTGTAATCCCAAAGAGACAAACTGGCCTGACCTCTGGGATGGTCTGGGTATCCATCTAACCTTATGCAAAGAGGTAGGGCTCCTGGAAGAATGGTGGAGCTACATCAAAGTTACTGCAAAATTAAAATTTAATACATAGACTTAAAATTTTAGCTTCTGGAATGCATTTTACTTTTGGTCTTTAGGTATCACAGACATTTATATAGGCAGCATCTGATTTTACACCTTTGCTTTAAAGATGAGTAAACTGAGACCCTAAATAACTAATATTGCTAGACTTGTGATTGAATTAATGGGCTCTGACATTGGAATGTTTGGTTTAAGTGTTCATTCTATCACTGAGTTCTTGGACAAACTGTTGAACCTCTCTGGATCTTGACTAGTTCATCTGAAAATAAGGATAATAATGACTATCTCATAGGGCTGTTGTGATAATTAAAACAAGTTAATTTTTTAGAGAACTTATAACACTACATAATACGTTGTAACGTACATAAGTGTTTCAAAATAAATCACTTAATCATGTTAATGCACTCAAAACATAGAAACCTTTCATTTGAAAGGCTGCTAACCAGTAGAGCTGCTAGAGGTAAACATTTATTTCTTCATTTGCCGTTCAATCTTGTATTGTTAATTCAACAAATCGTAGGACATGTAGCATTTGCCAAGATTAATGTTAGCCACTGGAGATATATTTTTAAAAAAATGATAGTCTCTGCCCTGAGTCACACTCTGGTAGAAGAGCTTGAAACATACATGTAAATAAATAATTAAAATACAGTGTGATTGGTGCTATGAAATAGTGTTGGGAAAGCTATAAATTTATACTTGCAGGAAGGCCTAACAAAGAAGTTTTAATAATGCTTGAAGTATTAATAGAAATGTTTCTAGTGAAGAAGGAGGAAAAATGCACTTCATTAGTGCAAACAGAAAGGATGGATGAGAACTTCTGCTGCTTTAGCTCTGCTTTCATGCTTTCTCATCCAGGGACCAGGTGAGAGGAGCAGCACAGGGTGGAACAGTATTACTCTCATGCTGAAAGAATGAGCAAAAGTGTGAGCCAAACCATGCATTCACATTTCCAGTTTGTGTTTAGATGTGGCATATGTCACATCTCCAAATTCTGTTAAACTAAGGAAGTCACTGGTTAAGCCCAAAATCAGTGAGGTAGTGATCAAAATGCTACATACTTCGCTCTTAAGAGTACTAGGGGTCATATGAAAATGAGCAGGTACTATAATCTCTTTGTGGCAAGAAAGGGAATGAAAAATTGTGAACCATAATATGAACTATCATAGGCATTTAGGGAATTGTGGAGAATTTGGCATGGCCAGAGTACAGACTATCACCTGTGTATGAATAGGAAGAGAGAAAACAAGAATGATAAATGCCACCAGATTATGAAATATCTCATGTATCTTGCTGCAACCTTTTATTTTACCCGTGATCAGAAATACATTTTTGGAAATCTGACCCTGGCTAAGAAATAAAGAAAAGTCTGGACAAGTAGAAATTGGAAGCATAATAGCTAATTAAGGGATGAAATATAATGGCAGTAGGAAGGAGCTTACAAAATAAATTTAGATTATCTAGAGAAGAAGGTAGAATGGACAGAACCAGACCAGCTACAGAAGGTGAAGAGTAAGAATTTGGAAAGACAAAAGTAAAATAATGAACGTTCCATTTTAGATGGCTAAGAAATAATACTGAATAAGCTAGAAAATATGGAAAAATCAGTTACTAGCAGAAAAAGGGAGTGGAATTGCTTGGTCAAGGTCAGGGTGTAGAGAACATGAAGGGACTTTGAGGGAATGAGAGTACTGAACTGACCTCACAGAAACACAAGTGGCTGTGGAAGAGGGTATTCCAAGTAAAGGGAACCGTGTGTAATGATGTACCATGGCTTTAGGAAGTAAGGCATATTCAGAAATTTTAAAATAGTTATGTCCACAAAAATTGATATAGCCAAAGAAGAAAATAATGAAATAGTCAAATATACTTGAGTCTTAGGATCTGACATGTTTCTGATACATTTTCTTCCTCAGTTTTCTACCTCAGAATATGAGTTCATGCAAACTATAAATTATATCAAAGTAAAAAAGAACTAAGGATAAAATTTTTACTAATTGGTTAAACTTAATGTTAAAGACCAATTAGAAATCAAGTTAGATTCATGAAATGAGCTCTGAAAAGGACAAAATGATCAGAACAAAAGAATATGTAAACTTAAAGCATTTATTTTTAATTGTTGAACATAAATCCATTTGGATATTGATCTTTTGTTATTTTAATTGCTCATTTTAGAAATACAGAAATAGTCACACAGTTAATTGTTATGAGTAATTAGTGCTGTCTCTGTATTATGATTATATACATCACTTCATGTTCAATTTAGTTGATATAACTAGTGAATATTAATACTAGAAATATCATTAGGCTATTCTCATATAATGCTAAAGTACAGAATAATACTTTATAAAGGAAAATACTTTATAATAGATTTTAAAAGGAGGCTGATTGGCTAGTTTGGGTGGAAATCAGCAGGTCAGCAAGATCTTAATGGGTTTAAAACAATCCAGGGTCAGATTCTCAGCTTAATGTTCCCAGAAATTCAGTTAGAAAAATTACTCACTTACTAATTCCTTGAGATTGTAATTCTTTTAGTTGTAAACAACTTGACTCATAAACACTAAATCAGAAATTAAGGTGTTCACTTACCATGTACAAGATACTAGTTAATTACATATAATGCTCCTTTTTGTTCAAAACTACATGGTAGAAAATATATTTGAGTGAATACTGTGAGCTTTGCATCCAAGTAAAGAAAAGAAAATGACTTGAAAAGCTATCAAACTAAGTGAACCCGAAAAGATGAGATTCTGTAATCTGAAGACAATTTATCTAAATACCCAATATTGATTGAATTCCCGAGCCCCATTCCAAATACAGTGACTTAGTTTGCAGGGGTGGGACCAGAATTCTAACAGCAGTGTCTCAGATGGTTCTCATCAAGAGGTAAGTTTTAGAATCATTGGTGCATTCTTCTTAATTCTTCATTTCAAATATGCTTCATTGCAGATTTCTGATTGCTGTTACCAGGTTGTTAAGGTAAAAATGTATGTGAATTACAATTTGTTCCTGAGAACACTTCTTAGCTGTTAATGATTTACCTGACAGGCTCCCTGTTTAAAGAAACTTGGCTCTGTCATACTATGACACACCATGTACTGATGGGTTATTTTGCAGTGTTGATCTCTATTATTAATATTTTGGGTGGATACCAACCACTTTAATTTCAAAGGTAAATTGTGTCTCACCTCTACCTAAGTATAGCTTATATATCATATAATAATAGTTGACAATTATTATATGTAAACTATACACTCATAATAGGTTATCCAAAACCCATGCCAGTTGATGATTTTCACAATTCAGAATGATTCAAAACTTAAAGAGGAAAAATAAAACATATACTATATATTGCATCATACAATCAGTGTAGTGATAATAAATGGAGAAAAGTGTGTGTGCATGCGTGTGTGTATCCTGCTGCTGTTGGTTCAGGTCACGTTTTTCAGGTCAAATTCTGACCAAGTAAATCTGCTGTGTCAAACTTGAAGAGAATCTTGAGTTCTCTTTCGGTTGCTGCTGTTCTTTATTTTGGAATAACTGCTGGCAGACTGTGGACCTATGTAACAGTAATGTAAGAATGAGAGGGATAAAAGAAGTGAAATGAATGAATGTCATCAGGTTTTAAGTGTCCTTCATTTATTCATTAATCAAATATTTGAGTCCATTGTTCCTACTTTGTGCCGGGTACTGTGATTCTACATGAAGACTATAATCACAGTCTTCTTCTAAATACTGACATGATCTGAATTTTTAAAAACCATCCTCTTATTACTTAGAAAACAGGTGTGTCTTGCCTGGGATGTTCATTTGGTGGTGTCTTCCCTAATTTGATCAGGATTAATGAGATGAGATTTTTTTTTTCCTGGAGACTTACTTCAGTTTCAAAGAGGCTGTGGAAGCCCAAGGGTCTGATCTCCTATGCCAATAACAAGAACAGTAGTAGGTTTTGTTGAAATTGATTATGAATGTCTCCAGCTACTGGCAGAGCTTAAGTACAGCCTGTCCATATCTATGTGAGGATAGAGTAGAAATTAAAATGAAAGCAGGACATGGCAAAGGTAAAGTGAAAGATTTTGCTATTAGGCTAGTGCTTTGATCATAAAGATTCAAACGTATCTATAACCCTCCATCTGTGAGAATGTATTAAAAGGTTAATGAAGTTTTGTACCTTTTTTGGACTTAAAACTAAATTGTCAGGTCAGCAAATATGAAGAATTTTTGTACTGTAGACTATCCTAGGAAATTCTCTGGGGGTAGGGGAATGAGATGCCTTTACGATTTATTAATATTTCAGAACATCCAGTAACTTAAAACTGTACTACACAATTTTGAGGCTGTTTCAAAGGAACTAGGTAGAGCTAATTCTGTTTAAAAAGAAATTGGGAAGGCTCAAGAAAATCCCTTAAGTGAGAAATTGGGACAATACAATAGTATGATTTATATACAATTGATAGACCTTTGAATCAGATATTCACCATTTTAATAATTTCAGGGAGACAACTGTTTCACAGCAGTCTGTACTATAAGGCTCACATCATAAGACTGTGCATATAATAGTGATACTGTCATGGGTCAAATGAGCAGAGCTTGAAGTGTTATTTTTTTTTTAATATTTGAAAGGTTGTGGCAGTAATAAAAAGGTTGAATGGTAATGCCTCTAATTGAACAGTAAGGCCTCTTTCCTATTAAGTCACTCTTTCATCTGTCTTTTTAATTATTTCATTATCATTTTGTACTGCAGTTCACAATGAAATGACCATTTGTGTTTAAGTGAAAGCTAATTATTAGGACTGAATTATTGTGCAGTTTATTGATCCCTATGGTGGATTAAGGGCTTTAAGTTCGTCTAGACAGAATAGTTAGCAAAATGACAAAAGGAAACATATAAGACCCTTGGGAAGAATCCCTACGCTCCATAAGCAATTAACGCCTGCCAGGTAATGGAATTTAAGTTTATACTAAATCCAGCAGAGCTTTGACATTTCAACTGCCTTATAAACACATTAGTCTAATGAATTAAGACTTATGAATTGTGTTTAGACACAAGTAGGAATAGTAGGTCCAGGATATTTTTAGCCATGCATTGATTGAATGAAAAATACATTATTTTCTCTCTGAATCTGATGAAAAATGGAATGTGTTCTTCTTTGTGTTTATCTCTGTTCATTCTGTTCTCTGTTGATGGATGTGTACTAACAATTTCTATTTCCCAGAGAACACTAATCTCCCTTATCGATGTGCAAAGTATGCAATGATAAACCAAGAAAGGAAAAGAAAAAGAAAAAATATGTACATCTACAGGTTTACCTCAGAGATACTATGGGTTTGGTTTCACACCACCACAATAAAGTGAGTATTACAAGAAAGCAAGTAATGATCTTTGTGCTGGCGGAGGGCCTACTGTCAATTTGTAAAAAACACACCATTTGTGAAGTGTAATAAAACAAACTATGCATATATTATATGTATACATATTATAATGTATATACATTTATATGTATATAACTGCTGAGAAAGAAGCCAAACAATCCATTCGTCTCAATCCAGTGCTGGGCAGTTTTTAAAGCAATATGTCATTATGGTGATGAATAAGCACTAGTCTGAGCTAATGATACAACCCATTGCTGTTATTTATAAGAGCGTGTTTATGAGGGGACTTCAAGGACAGCTTTCAATACTTGTTATGTGACATTTTTCCTTAAGTGCCCTCTGTTCAAAGCTGTATTGACAATATTGGCATAAATAAAGGTTTTTTAGAGAAATTGCTAAAGCTCTTTTGATATCAATAAAGATGCTGGCAGCAACTCTAGAAAACAATTACAAATCAATTAACACCAAGTTATATGACTTAGTGCCAAGTTTCAGGCATTTTTCTTTCCCCTCTTAATTTTCAACCTCTCACAAATCTGTTAGTGTACCAACCATGATTATTTAAGGGTAAAAAACAGATTAACTTATATACAATGAAAACCTGGAACATTTTACCTGTCTCGACTTCTCTGAATTTGAAGTTGATGTTTCGTTATTAAAATCTTGAATAACTTTTTAAGAACAGCTTTCTATGTGTCTTAAATACATACCATGTCAAGAAGTATTCAATGAAGAGGCACCCATACCAGGCTATTTATACAAAACATATTTTTTGGTACAGACCATATAAGTGTGAATTCAATTGAAGGCATTCATATGCACAAGATAATTTGTTTAGCAATTGTAAAATGTTTGCTTCCATTATATTTCTGTCCAATATTATTGCTTGCATTTGACAGTGGCAAAGTAGCTAGTTTAATAAACAAGTGTAAGTTTTTATAGCAATGATTATGGAATTTTATAGTATTTAAACTAGACTAATCAGTGAAGTATGAGAAAGTTGAAAGCTTAAATAGACTGTGCACTTAAATATAAAACAGTAATGGGGAAATCTTGCACGAGGCAATATTTGTTATTATGAAAACATGATAAAAGGATAATTGGTGGGGTTCTCTTTCTATGAAAAAGATGGATTTTCTCAGTTTAAGTCAAATTAATGCCTAGGGAAATAGGGCATCCTTCTTACACATAGACATGTTACTACCTATGTGAGTCATTTGATTTTTAAAATTTGAAATAAAACTTATACTTTACATATATCACGATACTCATATGACCGAATTAAAAGTGTACTAGAGAAAAATATTCCAAGGTTTTCTCCCAATTTTACCTTTGTAAAATTGCATATATGCCCCTGGATAAGCATATTAAAATGATGCTTTATAATACACTTAAATTATTGGAAGACTGTTTTCAGTTATGAAGAAAATATATTAACTCTTAATGAACAAAGTTATAAACTATTTTTTCAGTATCCTTGAAGTTTGAATGCTTAAAATATATTGGGTTTAGCAGTAAAAGTTCAAATGATTAGTATTAATTCATTTAACAAAAATTTTTGAGAATCTTATCCATGATAGGTGTGTATGATTCAAAATTAAATGTCACGTTTTCTAAACTTACAAATACTAACACACTACTTGTATTAGTTATCTGTTACTGTATAACAAACTTAGAACTTAGTTTAAAATAGCAAACATTTATTACCTCTTAACTTCTGTGAGTAGGGAATCTGGGAACAGCATAGTGGGGTTTCTCTAGCTCAAGGAATCTCACAAAGTTTCAGTCAAGCTGCCGAGAGGGGCTAGAGTCTCACCTGAAACCCTGTTCTCTTCAAACTCACTCGTGGCTATTGGCAAGGTCTGTTTCCTTGCTGGCATGTTGAGCGCTGAACTACCCCAGTTCCTTGACACCTGGGCCTCTCCACAAGGCGGCTCACAGCATGGCAGCTAGTTTCCTTCAGACCACGAAATCAAGAAAGAAAGATCACCCATGACAGATGCCATAGCCTTTTTATAACCTAGTATCAGGTGACATTTGATTACTTCTGTTGTATTCTTTCGTTAGAAGTGTCAAGAACACTCTGGGTGAAGATTGACAATTTGTACACACCAGGAGGTGGGGATCACTGTGGGCTCTTTTAGAGGCTGCCTACCACAAAGTTTATGGTCTAGCAAGAGACAGGTAAACAACTGTTTAGTAGAATGTTTTCACAAAAAAGTGCACAGAGTACACCTGAAGGATATCTCAACAGACTGTTATACATAGGCTTTTCAGTAGGAAAGATGATCAAAAAAATTTAGCCAGTGGCATATGTGGGAATGGCAGAAAAGCATTTCTGCTAGAGGAGTATGTAAGAAGGCTTGTAAGTAAACTACAGATGGATGATTACAGCTAGAATACAGTACATGATGGGAGGGGTGGGGATTTAGGCTTACATAGGTAGGTAGCAGTAAGAACCTCCTATGTTAAACTTTGAGTTTAAATTTCATTTTTAAATTTGGGGGAAGCATTAAAAATTATAAGCTTAATCAACTTAAAAAAAAGTGCTCTGACAACAGTGCAGAGAATAATGAGATAACATGAACTGGTTAGAAATCTATATGGTTATAGAGGAGAGACAAAAACTTGATCAAAGGCTTTGTAGAACTAGAAATAGAATGACATGAAATAATAGCTCATGGGAAGGTAATAAAAGCTACAGTACTCACTGGATATGAGGCAATAAAAGGAAATCAATAAAATATATCTGGAATAAAGCATAGTGGGTAATGTGGCATGTTCAGAAAGGGGATTTGACTTTTTGAAAAAGGAAGCAAAATATTTCTTTTATATGGTGGTTAATTAATATAGTTATCAGTGAGACTTAGGGCTTGAAAATCCAGGAGAAGGAGCCTGAATATTAAAAAGTCAAGAAAAAACACTGGTACAATAAAACATTTTCTATTATAGAAACAAGCCTCTATTAACAGTAAGGTATCTGATGAAGAATAATTGGCATGATGTACACTCATATTTCAAGAAATTTTTAACCAGTAGATATATTCTGTGTTCTTTACTCACCTTTATTTTCATCCCTGTGTGCTCATAGTGGTTGCAGTAACTTTACCTAAATTCATAAAGTGGATATAAAAAAAAAACGTGTATGAATGAGATAGGATTGGTAAGACCTTAGCCCTAGAGGCTAAGTAACATATGTTACATACTCAGTAACATAACATTTATTGAGATACATAACTGAAATAGTTTATTTTTAATTTTCATCTGTGATATTAGTATTTTTAAGTAATGTAAAACAAAGTATTTAAGTGACTTTAAATATTAGAATTGTAGATCCTTAAAATTTCATCCAATTCCTGAATTCTCTCCACCTTACATTTGGAAGATCATACAGAATTTAGGAAGAATTCAAATACATGTAAACATCACAGTAGTAGTATGGAATCAATGAAAAGACATTTGTGTTCTTAGGATAATTCGACTTCATAAAGATTTAGTTCTCTTCAAATAAGTATATAAATCAAATGCAATTCCAACAAAAATTTTTGTAAAAAAATAAATGATCAAGGGTAGATCAGAAAATCCTGAAAAAGTAGCAAAAAGGTAAGAAATAATTCTGTCAGATATTACAATATAATATATAAAGTCACTATTAAAACTATTAATTAAAATATTGCATATAAGGCACAGTGCTTTAATTAAACCAATGGAATAGAATGGGAATCCAGATATAGACCCTAAAATATAATAGGAAATGTGGTACATGATAGTTTATTTAATAAACTAGTATGTGGGGGGAGTTGGGGAGATAGACTTTTAAAAAATATATTGTTGAAGTAATTAGATAGCCATTTAGAAAAATATAAATGTGTGAGAAACCTATATTTAAAGTAAATGAAACCATAGATTTACTAGTATAAAAAGAACTTGAATTCCTTTTATAATCCTGGAAAATGAAAAACCTTTTTACTATGATTCAAAATTCAGAGTTGGTAATGGATCATAATGACTAATTCAAAATTAATACATTTGAAAAAAAAAAAGTCTGTTGTATGGAGCTAAGAGAAGTTTCATACACAAAATCAAAGTGATGTACTAGAAGAAAAGATTTTCAGATTTTTCATAAACATAGGTAAAATCTCCAAATTACAAAAATTGAAATAATAAATTATTAGATAAGAGATGATAAATAAAAGACAGATAACACATAAAAATTAAACATACACTGGCTATCACATGAAGGGAAATGTAAATCAAAATTACACTAAAATGCTATTTCTTATAAGTACATTGGCAGAAAATCCCAAAGTTTGACCATAAAGCTCAGTTGGCAGAGCTTTGGAGAACAATCATTTTCATGCATTGCTGCTAAGCATGAAAAATTACACAAATCCACTAGAGGATTATTTGGCACTCTTTAAAAAATGACATTTATTTTCCCTTTGACCCAAGCATTCCACTGATTGGAATCTACCTTTAAGGTAAATCTCCACAAATAAGAAGTGGAACAAACATAGGCTTCTCATGTAGGGTATTTTTAAGAGCAGAAGACTGGATACCAAATGTTCGTCAAAAGGGGACTGTGGTACACCCTCAGGGTGTTGAGCCTATTTATATGAATTCAGTTTTGTATTTGTAAAACGAAGAAATCTGTCTATACCATGGTACATTGTGATACTTTTGTTTCTTCCATAAAACAATTTTAATGCTGAGATTGAATTTTTGTCTGTTATATTTTTATGTGTTATCTTAGTTTTTAAATCTCTTTTTCTCTGCATTCTGGATAAGTTTCTCAAATATACTCTCCATACCACTGACTAGATTTTCTGCTAATGAAATCCAATTGGGGCTACCTCGAATCTCCATGAGTACTTTATTTAGATTTTTATTATGCTACTCCTATGCTGCCAGCTCCCCATTTCCATCGTAACTCACTCAGTTCTATCCTTAAGGCTTTTTGCTTTTGCTTCCTATAACTCCTTTTCTCCTGAATTATTTTGAGGACAACAAGCTGCTACTTGGCTTTAAAAAAATACATCTATTTTTCTTGTGAAAGCTATTTTCAAAGTAATTTTTTTCCCTGTGACTATTAAGTACAATTTCCTTTTTCTTTCTAGTGGGGTAGTAATTCATAGATGTATTTTTATTTGCCTTGACTGGGCAGAGTGGTTACCCTCCAGGTAGATGCCGTGTCTCAGCTCCTGTCACTATTTACTTGAATGGTAGGTGGTTTATCCTCTTATATCTCAGCCTGAAGCACCAGTCTAAACTTGATTTGCAATTCGTAAAGTACTTCTGTAAATTGAGCTTCCATCATCTGCTGCTTCGATGTTAAGCTTTTCCTGTTCCAGTATTCACTTACTGTTGGATTTCTTTGAACATAAAACGCTATCTCCTTACTTCTTCCCCACCAGTACTACTTTTTCCAGTTCTTTATTTCTGAACATAACATAGTTCTACTTTGGTATAACAGGGAGAGAAGCCAGTATGTTACAGATAGGACTATTCCCTGTGTTCTGAATTTTTGTGCATATTCTGTTTCATTTGTGGGGTTTACTTTTGTCTGGAATGGGGATTGCTTTTTATATAGTATGAGAATGTGTCATGGGTATTATGCAGAAATCTTACCCAGATTTAGGCCCATAGCCTTTTCTTTGGTTCACTTTGGGTTATTGTTAAATCTTCATGAGTATTTAATTGCTGATTGGTGGGAACAATATTACACATATCTTACCTACTGCCATTTTAACCTTGAAGGCTTAAAGCATTTTCTAAAATCTTCTTTTTCTAGTGATAACTAATATTTGGAGTATTTTTTCCAAACCATAGAGAATAACTTCATTAGCTCTTTCACAATTTTATATACAACCGTCTTATATTTGTGTCCCTTTTTCCTTCCTTTCATTTGTGCTTTCTTTCTTCATTTTAAATGAAAAGATATCAGTACAAACAATGTGTTTAAAAAGTGTGCTAGACTTTTCCTTGACTGCATACTGTCTAGCTGGGTACTAGTTAGATCTTGACTTGAATATCATGTTAATATACATAGTCCCTTGCTTGGCTCTCAGTTTAGCAGGCATTTGTCCATTGTGTCTTGGCTACACTTGAAATCGTCCACTTTCAGTACCAGTCGTTATGAGTCCCACATTCAGTACAAGAAAAAATATCCATCTCTAGTGTACACTCATAAGTGTTTAAGTATCATGTAAAGGGAGCAGCCTCTTCTCAGTTATAAATGTCAATTTTCCTGGTTTCCATGTAGTATATTGTATATATGTATATACACAAGGGCTGTCTGAGGGAAAAACAGCCATAGATGCCTCTATTTTTCATATTACATCGCTGGATACTTTCCTGGCCTTGTATATATGTATATGTGTACACACACACACACACACACGCAAGTATTGATAAAGTTCATATTTGAGGTCACTCCACAACATACTTGCATGATGTCTATCTACTTTATCCATTAAAACCCTTAGCATATTAATAATAGATATTTAAAATTCATACCCTGATAATTTTAACATCCTTGCCATGTCTTGTGCTGATGCTTATTCAGTCTCTTCAAATTGTTTTTATGCCTTTTTGTCTGCCTTGTAATGTTTACTTGAAATCTGGACATGGGGTAGTGAGTGAAAGGAGTTTATGTAAATAAGCCTTTAGTAGTGATGTGGTGGTAAGGTGTGGAAGGAGGGTACACATTTTGTAGTCCTATGGTTCTCAGAATTTTGGTGAGCCTGTGTCCCTGGATTTTGGACCTCACCAGTCTCTCAGTTTCCCCTCACCCCGTAAGTGGGACAGTATAGTTGAAAGTAGCTGTAATTGGATGTTTCTCTGCATGTGAAAGGCTAAAGCCAGATGGAGTTGGGAATATCCCTTTTTCTGGGTAGTTCAGGCTCTGCTAAAACCTCAGCAACTGAGACTAGTAAAATAGGTTCTCTTGAAGGCAGAAGAGCAGAAGGCTCTGATGTATTTCCACATGGTTACTTTTCCCCTACCTTGTTGGAAGTATGAGGAGGTTTTTCTAATATTCACTGTAAGAATCTGCTAAACCACTTGGAGGTAAAATTCATGGAAGAGTGAAGAACGCTTTATGACTGGGTCCCTTTGGAATTTGTAACTCTCGTTAGTCCCCATTGAGCCTCCAACAATTGGTCAATTACAATTTAGGTTTTCCTGTCCTTGTATTGATGCCTGCAGAAAGTTTATATTCTATCTAGAGTTTCTGCTCTAGTAAATTTTGATTGGATTTTGTCTGTCTCTGTTACTTTTGGAAGGAGCAGTTTGCTTGAGACCTCACTTCTCTGATGGATCTAAGACTGTTGCTTTTTTTTCTTTTTTTAGTTTGTTTAGCTTTTTACTTGTCATTAGGATGAGTGGTAACTTCTGAGTTCTTTATATGCTGTTGTGGGAACCAGAAGTCTCAAAATTACATTTTTAATGAAATAAAAAAATAGAATAAATTCAGTAATTAATCAAATAATACAATGATATATAAATTAAACACCTCACATTTTTTCCTTTTAAATAGAATTGATTAAGAAATATACTTTTTAAAGTGAAAGTAACTAAAAAGTACAAAATGCCATTTGTAAAATCAGTCACAGGCTATAAAGTACATTATAGAGAAAATGGTAAATAATGAAACTATGTATGGTGGCAGATGAGTACTAAATGATCTGAGTGATTACTGTGCAAGGTGTATAAATCACTATGATCTACACTTGGAACTAATATAATATTGTATGTCAACTGTAATTAAAAAATAAATTAAAAAAATATGGAGTTCCCTGGTGGTGTAGTGGCCTAAGGCTTCGGCGCTGGTGCTGTCAGCGCTGCGGCCTGGGTTCGATTCCCAGCCAGGGAGCTACCCACATACCAAAAAGCAAAAATAAATAAATAAATACATACATTTAAAAAATTAAAAAAATGTGCTTTCTAAATTGCACTTTCCCCAATGTATCTTCCAGTTGAATTTTCTTGCTTGAATTGTGACTGATTTTATTCTCTAACTGAAAAAACAAACAAACAAAAAAAAACTTCCAAAATCTTTTGTGTTAGCCATTTCACTTAGAATTCTAGGGACTCTTCACTAAAGATCCTGGAGTATCTTCAACCATCTAATTATACACAATATACAACTGGTAGATTTATTCTTCATTTATTGTTCAAATGAATCTCAGATATTTAAGAGTTCATAGCATAAGCTTTGAAATTGCTAGTGTTTCATATGCCCTTATGCTGAGCAACTCCTATCAAGTATAATGATCAATAAAAGAATGCTGTCGTTGAAGTAAACAACAATTAAATGTAGTTGGAAACAGCCAATATTCACCTCATTAGTTTTTACTGCAGGCAAACTATTTCCTCCTCATTGTTTTATGTACAGATTAAGTGATATTGGCACATTTGTCAGTCACCTCAGAGTGGATGTAAGGAACTTTTTACCTCTCAATTTCAGTAAGTTGCTAATACAGATTTTGCTGTACAATTATCCTAAATCCTTGTTGCTGGAAATTTTTGCCTTGATTTTTGCCCAAGATTTCAAAAATATTTATTTATTTATAATATTATTTGGGGGACAGAAAGTAATAACATTTAGTTTAAATTGTGGTTATTTTTATCTGTGTTCTTTTATTGCTCTAACTTTTCATATTGCTTCTCTGAAAAATAAAAAACTTTGTTCCACTATCATTAATATTTTGTGTATTGATTTCCATTTCAACAAACATTTCTCCTACATAGTGATATATTTTCAAGAAATTTTCAGAGGAGGTCTGACTTGTATTTGAATCAATCAAATTAATGAAATTGAATGTTACAAATGTCAAAGTTACCAAACTCTTCTCTCCTTTTTTTTTTTTTTAAATCTGCAACTGAAAGTTACTGTGAAGATAACTGTATCTGTGCTTGTAAATTTCATGAAATTTTAACTTGTGTTTGAAGGTTAGAATTACACTGCTGCTTACCAAATGCAACCCACTAATCTTTGCAGTTCATTGTCTTACCATTTAAATATAGCTGAGCATCAGAAAGAACATATGTTTTTGAGATCCTTCATTAGTATTCCTTTGTAAGAAATATAGAACATAGGAGCTTACCTATTATCAGAAGGTTAGACTAATATGCTTTTTTTTTTTTTTTCAGATTTTAACTCTAGGAGTTAAGGAACAAACTCGTTTGTCTAAAATTTTGTAAACTTCATTTACATGTATTTCTCAGAAGATAAAAGCACTTAAAGAGAAAAAATATATGCAAAGATTACACAAAAGTTTCACATTGCACTTTCTTTAGGGACTACTTTTATTTCCTTTTTATTCAGAAAAAAGTTCAAGCTTAATTTATATGAGCTTTTGAGTGATTATTTAAAAGAGGTGATACAGAAACATCTTTGTTAGATGCACCTAGCTATTAGTTAGAAGAAAAGGGTTCTTATAGAATAAGGTAGGGCTAAAGGATAAAACATGACCTCCACAGGGAGGAGGCACATATCCCGAAATGACCTTTTATATTTCAGACTTTTCTGTATGATTCTTAATTTGTTGTGGCATTCAGTTTAGAAATAGTACATTCTACAAAGCTTTGGAAATGTTACTTTTTGATTCACCTTCCTCTACAACTATAACAAGAGAAATCTCATATAGAAATTTATTCTCAAACTTAACTGTATAACAAAAATAATTTGATTTCTCCCTCCAAACATACTGAAAAAATGTTTTATGAACTAATTTAATAGGTTTTATTGACATAGTCTTTCAGGTGTTTGTTTGGTACCAAAAATGATGGCCTCTTCTTTGAAATGGTAGGTTTTAATTCCTGATAATACCACGTAGCATCAAGAAAATTTAAGTGAACCTGTGACAATACTTGAAATAAATTAAGAGAAAGCTTTTAAATATTATTTAACCTGGATAAGAACTTTCTGGTGAACATGTTTTCTGAAGTCATATTAAGCATTTGCTCATTGCTTTCTTCAGAACTTATATCACTTTTACTTACCTAATTTGTATATTCACTGACTTATTTTACATTTACTATGTTTGTGTAAGAATGATCTCAAATCTAATAGTATAAAACATCCATGTGGTACGATCATGACTTCTGTGAGTCAGGAAATGAGCCACAGTATAGAAGGAACAGCTTATTTCTGCTTTACAGTTTCTGGGTCTCACCTGAAAGACTCCTAGACTGAGTGTTAAATTGATCTGAAGGTCTATTTACTGCCACATTTGTGGTTGGTCCTCTTTGTCAGCAGGGGCCTCTGTTAGGACAGGCACAAGATGGCTATTTCATATTGAAGCATTCTACTCATAAGCCAAGTAGAAATTACATGGAAGAAAACAGGAAAGACAAAATTCCTGGGTTACAGAATCCAGCAATATATCACATGGACACCCTAGAAGCAATCCGGAGAAGCAACTGTTGCGTACCTTACTGTTGCGAATATAATTGTGGTTTTATTATTAAAGAACATTGGATTGTATGTTGTGTGGACAGCTATCTGTATCTGCTACTTGTCTATGTCTGCCTTAAAATTCTCTTGGAGCTTTGAGCTTTCCTTTTCTACACAATTTTATCTACTGCACAACTTCTAATTTAATTTCTGCTTTTTAGAGCTAGAGATAACTATCTTCTAGTTTGAATCATATTTGAAATGAGTTGTTTATCAGTCTTCATTTATCTCATCTTCATCATAAAGTTAAACTAAAAATTATGGTTCTAGCCTTCTTTATTTTATGACTGTCCAATCACTGAAATGGAAAAAATGTGGTGTCTGGGTTCTCTTAATTGCATCTCATCAAGGAAAGTATTTGATGTAGTAATTGATTAAAGATGATAGATTCATGTTACCTATAAAATTAGTTACATTTTGAAAATGGAAAACTTTTATAGGTACCTAGTCATTATCTTGTTAAAAAAAAATAAACATGGTAACAATTCTCTTACAAACTTATGCTAAATTTATGCTAAATTTATGCTAAATTTATGCTAAATTAGCAGTTAAGACTAACTCAAGTAGGAACCACTACTTGAAAGGGAAGTGATGATCTGGTGGGCATAGCTAGTTATGTTTTACCAACTCACTCCATGTCAAACATTTGTCTTGTGTTTTGAGTTAAATTCAATTGAATTTTGTTTTCAATTCCCTGCAGTGGTTCTCAACCTTCCCAATGCCGCGACCCTTTAATACAGTTCCTCATGTGGTGGTGACCCCCATAAAATTATGTTCGTTGCTACTTCATAACTGTAATTTTGCTACTGTTATGAATTGTAATGTAAATATCTGATATGTGTTTTCCAGTGTCTTAGGTGACCCCTGTGAAAGGGTCGTTCGATCCCCTAAGGGTTTGCGACCCACAGGTTGAGAATCGCTGCTTAGAAGAAAATACAGCATCCAGCAGAAGTGAAGCCCTTTTTTAATTACCTGGTAATCTATACCAAATCTTATTACAAAATCATAAGCATGTAATTCTGTAACATAACAATATTTTACCTACTTAAAAAAGGGTGTTACTTCTGTCTGACCATGTATTATAACCAGAAGTAGTGTATTGGTTTACAATTCCTACTTCTAATATTGAATATAAAAAGTACTATAACAAATAGACTACACTCAGATTTGTAAGTCACTCTTTAGCTTATCAAGATTTTAATACAAAAATAATCCATTATTAATTGAACAGAGACTGTCAGTTATCTTACAAACATTGTGGATTCGTTTCTTTCTCTTTTTCTTATGGATGAACAAGGATGACCACAGTTGGAGTCTGAAGTGAATCCCAAGTTAAAGGGCAGAGATCATATCTTTGAATTTAGAGTTTCACTACTTAGAAAATAACAAAGGCTTACCAAGTGAGCACAATTTGCCACATGCTGAGCTAGAGAGAGAGAGAGAGAGAGAGAGAGGCAGAGAGAGTGAGAGAGAGAGAGAGAGAGGCAGAGGCAGAGGCAGAGAGAGAGAGAAATTCCTGTTTACAAGCTTAATGAGAAACATGGAGAAGATCATGGAGAATTACGGTGTCTGTAATAAGTACTATTTAGATAAACACAGTTTGTTATGGAAAAGCTGTGATCATGCCAGTGGAGCACATTGGAACAAATGGAAATTCGACTGCTATGAGATACACAAAGATTCAGCTTCTGCAGTTTATGTAAAGTAAATGGCATATTAAATGGATTTTTATTCCTTTTTAGAGTATTTTTGCATATCAAAGCTAGTAAGTATGACTCTTGGTAGGATTTGGTGGAGGAAATAGAAACTTTATAAGAGTTTAGTTAAAGTAGATGCTAGATTGAAAAACAAAGTGGGAAGCTCGAATACCAAATGAGGAAATGTGCAGTTTATGTGATTTTGGACTAAGGATGTAGCTTCTGTATTTGACCAAAGAGTGTGAGAAGAGAAAACAAATTGAACAGTGATTTTTTTCCCCTCTCATTTCATAACCTTAACTTCCATGCTATTAAATACTCGTGTGACTCATTATTTCAAATGAGATCTTTTTTTTCATTTAATCTGCCTCTTTAAATTTCCAGATCACATCACAAAATGCCTTTCTTCTTATTTAAATTTGAAACTTACATATTTTTCCTTAAATTGGAAAAATGAACTATATAATTTACTATTAAAGATTCTTACTACATTTAGTTGACACATAAGAAATCTAGAAGAATGGGCCAAAGCCTATTACTACTTATTTCAAGCCACATGTTACAACTCAGTCTTCAAGGAGTAATGTTCCAAAGCATTATTTTTAGTTGCACTAACCTCAACCAAACTTCTTCTCCTAGTTCTTTCCTCCCCACCTCCATGTTCATACATCTCTCTCTCTCTCTCTCTGTCTCTCTCTCTGTCTCTATCTTTCAGCAGGCACCAATATAAATGGCAGAATTATTTAAGTTTGAGGACAAAGTGAGCATATATTACAATACAAACTTTAATTTTGATGATAATCGCTATGAAAAAGTGCTCTTTTAATAAAGTCATTTTCTTTTTTTGCTCTTTCTCCTCTTACTTACCATTGTTCTTTTATCTCTGATCTCATTGTTCTCTCTCAAGAGTAAGAACCATTTTATATCTTCCTTGTCTGATACAATTAGCCTCCATAGCAACTAACTCCAAATTATTCCCCATTCTTTGGAAGTAAGAGAAGAGTTCCATAGTTTCATTAAGACCAGAAAGAGACTTTTTTTTGGAGTTGACATTCAGGTCTCAGCAGTTTGATTACTGAGTCTTCCACAAAGGTACTAGGAAGAAACCACATAAATCTGGCTTCAGAAAGTAACAAAGAGCTTCAATAAAAGGATCAGATAAAAACCTTGTAGAAGTAGGAAGAAGTTGGACTTGATTCACTTAAAACTTTATAAAAAATATAAATGTATTAATAAATATCTGGGACCTTATTAATAAATACCCAAGAATTATAAATAAATCCTGATAAATTCTGAGCTTATCTAACGGAAAGAGTTTTCAGGACTAATAAATGCCCACTTTATGATATCAGGATGGTCCAAATTGAAATGTTCAGTCTCAAAGGTAAAATCTGTTTCTTACTTGCAAAGGAAGAAATGTTTGACAGAATAAGTTTACAATTTTCAATATGTATTTATTTTGATGAAAGACCACTTGACTTTCAAAATCATCTTTTGATCTAATGTGACACACCTTAAAATATATTTAATTCTAAATTCTAAAGAAGTGATGTCTTCCTTCTATGTGACTTCTTAATGGCAAAAATTTAGATTACATTCTTATGTTTAAAAGGAGGCAAAATTTTAATAAAATGCATCTCCAGATTCTTTTCTAATCAACCTTTATCCCCTATTATTCACCTTATCAAAAATGGAAAAGGCGGTCTTGACAAAGCATGTCAAGATGAATCCATCACAAAGATACATGTCAACGTTTAAATAGAAAATATCATGGAAATGCTAAATTACAAAAAGTGAATCTTTATTCATTCCTCTACACAGAAATTTTAGATAATAAGCAATTTTCTGGAACTTTGAGCCTCAATCCAGTGATGAGTTATTAGGGCTGCTCAACAATCTATCTGCTGGATTGAGATGAGCTGATGTGGACAGGGTTACTGAAGAGATTATAAAAACTTTTAAAATTATGTGATAACTAATGAATAATTATATGACATCTAAAATTTTTGTACGCATCTGAAATTTTTGTCTTTTTCTCCTTTTGAAAAAGCATGACTACTTTGTTTCAGGATATCTTTATACATTTTAAGACCATGGCATCTCTTTAGTTACTTCAAATAAAAACTGGAGGCACACTATTTGCTTATAAGTATTTAATAAACATATTTGGTCTGGACAGCAATTTATAACATAATTGTGGGCACATTTGACTATTTAGGGAGCTTAATGGGAGTAGGTTAGAATAAAAACTAGGAATTGATGCAAGAATTCTCCACCAAAGGATACTGTTTGTTAGTGTTCTAATTGAGGGCAAGAGGGATCTCTAGGAAATTAACACTACCATGTGAAATATTATCTAGTAAAGTTACCTGTAATGGCCTTTTCACTACTGATTCCTTATTGCCCTAAGGGTCTGATCATCAACAGAGTGACCCGCAATAACTCTTATTGTCTGAGGATCCTACAATGGATGTGAAATCAATTGACATATACAGTACTTCAGTTAGGTGATCGAATATGACCGAGAGCTGATACCATGGTTTATATCATGTTAGGAAATGTAACAAAGAAATGATCTTCACCTTAGCCCAAAATACTAATCTACTAATCTATAATTAATTTCAATTCATATTTCCTGGTAATTTTGTTAAAAGTAGTAATTATGTTCTTAAAGGTATTTTAATATTTTAATAAGCTTAAAACAGGTTGTCATTAATCAAGAAACCTTAAAAAGCATGTGGGGATTGAGAATAATAAATATATCTTAAATATGTGATTGAGAATAATAAACACACAGTAAAATGTTTTTATCTCTTTAGATTCATTCCATGTAAGTGAATCTCATATCCTCTTTAAATAAAAAGGTTAATGTATATCTTTTTAAAACTTCAAAATAAAATGCTTTAGCTTTCAAAATGTTTTATAGGAAAACAGGTTATAAAAGTTATGCAGATCCTTTAAATCTTCAAATTTATGGGGATAATGTTTCAGAAATAAATATGGGAATGAATTATCTAGATTGTATAAATCAAATAATAATTTCTCCTTTACCTCTCTTGACACTCAAATGAACAGTGTTTCACTATGTAACAAAAGAAAACCTTGTCCATTATTACTCCACCAAGTAAATTATAATAAGATATAGAAAATACAGTGAAGCAGTGACTTACAAGCACACTGCACATAAGAAATAACGTGCTCTTGCCGCTTTGCCCTTTTTATCATCCATGATCAACAGCCTTAGTTTCTGAGAATGAGTCTTGGACTTGGCTGCATCTGACAGTACTGTGCTTGCTGCTCTGACTGCATCAAGCCTGTTCCTTAGGAAAAAAGTAGTTTCTGGACCAAGCATGCTTTTAGCAGATTGACCTAGTGGAGAAGCTTTCTGGACTTCTGCCAAACAGGGTATACATAATGACATATCCATGAAGCCATTTCATTGAAAGTGAAATTGTAGAAAACAATTTCGAAAATAAAAATGTTTATGGTTTGTAAAACCTAAATCTATAATTAATTTCCAGGTAATCAGATTTAGGAGGAGATAATTTCCATCTCTTCAATAAAAAAATTCAAAAAGGTTTATCTTCCAATTTGTTAAATGACTACTCTAAATTTTGATAAACTAAGAACTTTAAAAGAAAATTTAAGGAGTTCCCTGGTGGTGTAGTGGCTTAAGGCTTCGGCGCTGGCGCTGTCAGCACTGCGGCCTGGGTTCGCTTCCCAGTCAGGGAACTACCCACATACTAAAAAGAAAATAAATAAATAAATTAATTTAAAAAAATAAATGAATAAATAAAAGAAAATTTAAATGCTAGCCAGCTTAAAAGGTGTCTAAATTTAAAAGAAATTTATAAAATATAGGGGAAATTTATAAAATACAGGGAAAGGAGAGGCAACAAATGGGAAAATTATTCAATTTTCTCATAATAGAGTAGTAATTTAATTTGTTTATTTACAAAATAAACATTTTTTAAGAACATTGAAATATCTCTGCAAACATGTTTCTAAATATAAAAGAAATGCCTTCCATGTCCATGGAAAATTACATTATTTTTTCAATATTTATAGCACTCTATAATTTCTTTCTAGACTTGTTCATATTTTGAATAGTAAACAGATAGAAGTTATCACAAATTAAAAAAATATGTTTAGAGATAAATGTTAGACTCTTAAAATTATTATATTAGGGAATTAATAAAATGTCATTAAGATTTTTAGAAGTAAAGTTTAAGCCTCAGAGTTAATATGTATGAACAAAAAAATAAGTGTTTTAGCACTTCGTAGGGAAATTGTGGTGACATTTTAGAAAAAGAAAAGTTGAGGTGCGCCTTCATCAGTTTCACTTAATAAAATTAGTTTTAAGGAATGTACCATCTTTGGCTTCGAATCAAAGGAAAAGAAGTAACCATTTTATTGAGAAATTTTGGCCTTTTAAAGGTTTCATAGCAAATCTGATAAGAGCCGAGCAAGGCTGTTACAATAGGCAAGAATAATGCCTTTTAATGAAATTTTATTGTAGTCATGGCTGACCCTATGTTCTTTTCATTTATTTCTTCTAAAATGGCCAAGGTCCTCATTTGGCAAATTTAAAGAAGGATGTTTTTTATAGAGGGTGGATGAGTAATAACTGTAGTTAAGTAGTAAAATAATTCAGAGTACAGAGAATAAGCGTCTTTTTTGGATGATTCAGGATGGACATGACAAACTTTGTTTTTTCTCCACCTCAGTTATCAGTTTTTAATTTTACTTTTTCCACCTTTATTAAGGCATAATTAGTTGACAAATAAAATTATACATATTAAAATGCATAACCTGATGATTTGATATACGTATATATTTTGAAATGTTTACCACAATGAAAACACTCTAAATCTGAGGAGAGAGATAGCATTAAGAATGACTATAGCTACAATTTGTTAATGTATACACAATATAAAAGTATGTAAATTGTGATACCAAAACACAAAATGTGGGAGAGTGGAGTAAAAAGGTAGAGTTTTGTGTGATTGAAGTTATTAGCTTAAAATAGACTATTATAATTGTAAGCCTTTTAAAAATTTATTTCTATCTTTTTCTCATTTTTATTTTTCAATTATATTGGACATAAATATTATATCGGTGATAAGACATTTATATAACTTACAAAATCGTTATTCCAATATATCTGGTTCTCATCTGACATGATAAATAGTTATTACAATGGGATATGTGTAATAAAGTGAAACAACCCCAGTGAGTGGCACTGGGACACTTGGGATGATGTGAAGCCACCCGGTGAGTAGCAGTAAGACACCTGGAATGACACAAAGCACCTTCAGTGAGCTCAGTGGTATACATGAAAGCACATGGAGTCACCCCAGACAGTGAATGTGGGACAATGGGGACACCAACCACACATGAAGTGAGCAGCAATAAGACACCATGGACAAACCAGGGCCTCTCTGATGAGTGGCAGTTGGATAACAAAAATGACATGGAGCCACCAAAGTGACTTGCAGTGAAAACCTGAGGAAATAAGAACCCACACTATGAGACAAAGTCAAATACCTGTGACACACAAAACCACCTAAGTGAGTGGCGGTTATAAACCTCGGACAACATGGCAACACCTTAGCACATGGCAATGAAATAAATTGGATGACACAGAGCCACCCTAGTGAGTGGAGTGGCACACCCGGATGGTGCCCACCAGCTGGCTGCATGGGAGGACTGTGCATCCAGGAAAAATGGTGACTGTCCTCCAGCCCTCATTCCAAAGCCATACACCTCAGTCTTCCCAGTGCCTCCTGAGTCACCACCCCTCTGCTGGAGCCCAGGGTGAGTACCTGCAAGTGCCTGAGTCTGTGCAGGACTTTAAGAGGATGTCCGAATTTCTTGGAGCCTTCCGTCCCAACAGATGGTCAGAGTCCCCACTGTTTTTCACAGTCAGATGTTGTGGGGCTCCTCTTGCCGGTACCAGTGCTCTAGACTTGGGAGCCTAGTATAGGAGTGGGGTTCTTCCTTCTCTGGGAGAATGTCTGTGGCTGAGAGATCCCTCCTGATTCTCTATGGCCATCAGAGGTTTGGCTCATTTCAGGTGCCCCTCCTACCAGTCTCACCGTGTTCTCTTTTTTGTATCCTTAGTTATAAAGCTTCTGTTCAGCCAAGTATCAGATGGTTCTCTGTTGGGTGTTCAATAATTTAGTTGTAATTTTAATGTGTTCATGGAATGAAGCAGACAGTGTTCATCTACTCTGCCATCTTGAAGCTCAATTAATTGTAAAATGTTTTATATAAGCCTTAAGATAACCACAAAATAAAAAACCTATAGTAGATCCCCAAAACTTAAACTATACATTTTAATTTCAATGCCTTGGATTTTCTAATTTTGTAATTTTGGCCCAGATAAAACCAAGATAGTTTTGAAAACGATAGTAAAAATATATCTGTGTATGTATGAATATGTTCATATGGTGACCCTCACAGAAACTGGTGAATGAGTGAATGAGCAGATAAATGAATAGAAGCTCAGAACTTTCTTCACATAATGTTAATGTCAACAAGTATATTCTCTCAAGTCTTGTTACATACTACTGTAGGAGTATCAAATAGTCTCTTGCTTGTTTGCATATATTTAAATATTTTTAATCTAAATATATTAGAGTTTTTCTAACCTGAATGGCACAGAATTTTAGGATAACCTGTTTTGAAAACCATTTGTAATCTTCTCAGGGAATCTTTACTTTAAAACGTAGGAATTAAAACTCAGTACTTTTTTTGGTGGCTGGAATAGTCTATTTCTAATTTTTTTGTGGGCATTTATTTTTCTTTGGGATTATTGTGAAGTAATGCTGGGCCTCTAGCCAGGCGTTAAATGTTGATCCAATTCAGTCCTCATATACCATGATTTTTGTAGTTGTCCCAGGTACAAGTTAAAACAATTAAAAACACAATTAAAAAAACAAAACAAAAACCCAAACTATCTTTTACTGTGAATCTCATTGAACCAGGAATTTAATTATGTTACTATGTGGGTTTGTAATGTGGATTAATAGTTTTATTGTACTATTGTGATTTGATTCTGTTTGTTTTAAATTCTTTTTCACTCCTTCCTGACCTTGAGGTGAAAAAACACAGAAGATGTATTCCTTCAATTTAATGCCAGTTTGAGGTGTTTCTCCTGCATCATCAGATCAATGAAAAGTAAATAGCCTACACTTCTTGTTTCACGGTGCCGTATTGATCTTTCTTCAGCTTTTGCTTCCCTTTTCCCTGCATCTTGTGTCTTTCAACCTCTGGGACTGAAGTGATTGCCATAGATTGGACAAGCTAACGAGCGCATGATAAGGAACCGGTGTTTTGTGGCATACGCACGCACGCACACACGCTTGGTATATAAAGCCTGCTTCCACATTGAAAGAAAGGTGCCATTTTGGGAGCGTGGCACAAGCCACTGAGAGAGAACTAGAGGGAAAAAAAGCCATGAAGGAAGCTTATTATCATTTTTACTGTCTAAAATCTTTGAAATAGTGCTAAATAGTGATGATACTCCTTTGAAATGTAAAAGACAAGTTAGCCTACGGGAAAATGCCATGTTTTACCTTAAGCAAATGACTGGATGTTGGCAGCCTGTGGGTAAGTCTCCACTATCTTCTAGTGGCTATGCTTTCTCAGGAATATTTCTTTTATAAATATTTTATAAGTATTATGCTTTTTGTCTTGTTTGGTTCTGGCTTTGATTCTTTTTGTTTTGTTTTGTTGTTTTGTTGTTTTGTTTTACTTAAGGATAATTGCTAATCTTAGTTTGAGATGTAGTAGTTATAATTTGGTTCCATATCCAAGACTTGGAAATATACATTAAGCCATGTATTTGACTTCAGAAGTAGAATTAGAAGATACTTCTGCTCTTTTAACAATCTTGTTTTTGGCTTTCTTTAGAGGTGAACAGGGTTTTTGTAAAGATGTGAATTGATCTGTTTAAAGGTCAAATGGTAGGAGGAAATGTAATAACTTTATAAAGCTTAGAAATACTTTGTCTACTCTCTGTCTGTCTTTAACAGTATCACTGTAGAAAGGAATGCCCTCCAAGTTTTATTTTGGGCCCTCCATATCCATAGATTTCTCGAGCAGTGAAAACTGGATAAATGAATAATTGATATTCTATCACATGCTACTGTCATCTTATAGAGGAATATTTTATTCTGTGCAGCTCACAAATTTTCTGACATCATTTTAAGGTGGTAGGGGTCCAATTCTTTGATTTTTATTAGTCCTTAATACCATTGTTACTCAGCTCTTTAAATGAATGTATATATAAATTAGCAAGCTGCCTTTAATTATTAATCTCTCCTTGAATTTACTAGAGAATCTACACTCAGTATCATTCAGAAATCTGGATGAATGAAAGGCAATGCAAAAGGGGAAATAAACAAAGCTTTTTCTTCTCATGGGGAAACTTACCTTTTTGTAAGTGTTATGATGGTATGAGGACGTGTGTGCAATGTTTAACTTATCACTAATTTCAAGGAAGCATGTTGACAATGCATAGGTTCTTGATTTTGATAGGCAAATCCCTGTATAGTGATATATGAACTTCATTTAGACACCATGGACACCACTGCAGTGCAACTTATTAACACATTGCTTTTAGCATGACAAGTTTATTATAAACCTTTTAATGTATAAGTAGAATACAGTGTACATGTTACAAATTAAGCATAATGTTGCAGCATTTTTCTTTCTCAGGTTTTACAGCATTTTTACTTCTTAAAGTTGGGTGATTGTTCTAACTCAAGCTATTATGTAATCCTTAGGGTAAACCTAGTACTGATTTGAAAGCTATTAATTTTCTATTATAGTGTGCTAAAGATGTTCTATAGTGTGGCACTCACCTACATTATTAACTCAATGACCAATTGCAGAGTTGCTTTGTGGTGCTTGGAGCTTACCTCAATCCTCTGGGATCTCATTTATTATTTGCAGATATTGATTTTGGAAAACGAAAAGCTAAGATGCATGAATATATAACTGTCTTAGACCAGGTCTAGAGCTGTTAACTCTTAAATGGTCTACATATTACATGTGTTAACATACAAAACTATTAAATGTTTTGTGGTTTTAGTCAAGATAAATTATGCTATTTACAATATTATTAGTATCTGTCAGTGTGTAAATACTGAGTCACCAAATGATCTTACTGTACTGTTCAGATTCTAAACTGAGCTCTTGACATATTTATAATTTTCTGATATCGTAAAACTGCAAATAAGAAATATGTACTGATATCATAAAAATATGCTAAAAACAAATCCCCAACTCTGTCTGAGATATGATCTCTAAGTAGTGTGTGTATATGTGTGTCTGTGTCTATATTTGTGCAGGGCGAATCAGTGATAATTTTTCTTAAAGAAACATTATAATTTGGGCAGTTCTTGGAGTTTTCTCAAGCAGCCTCAGAGACTGTAAATAAACAGAGACACGTACAAATTTGTGGGGAATGTTTTGATCTGAAGGAATCTAAAATTCAAAATGAAACCAGGCTCATGTGGCAATTTATCGTGAGTGATCTCTTAACTGAGCGGACCCAAAGAGCTAATATGACATTGGTACTCCTATAGGCTGACAAATTTGCAGGGAAGGATAAACTGTTGTGAACTAAAAAGCATCACTCTCGTATGTCCTGTGTTTTATATAGCTAAGGTTCACACTGCATCCATTTCCTCACAACATGAATTTTCTCCTTCACACGTATTCCCTATTTTCATGGAAATGGCATTTCTAGGTAGCCAAATCATTGGAAACATTTATAAAATTATTTAGTTTCATCTATCAGATAAATGCTATTTTTAATGAAATTTTTTTTGTCTATCACTTTTATTTAATAATATAAAAGAGCAAAACCTATTGTATTAAAACTTGAAATAACTAGTTTCACAAGTAATAAAAGGGGATTATGTTGTTAACAATTCATTTATTTGTACAAATCATCTGAAAATACTTGATTACCCAATAGGGTATATTGAACTAAGCCTTACATGTTCAAGGATTACTATATGCCACGACATGGATATGTGACATTAGCATTGCTCCCTCTTTAGTAATACATTTCAGTTCAAAATTCATCAGTCTTGTCTCTTGATTAAACTAACAACAAATGAGTATATAAGTAAATTCATGTGTGCATTTTCATGAAACAAAACTATATTGTATCTATTATGTGTTTGGCATGCTAGATAATTTTATAAATATATAAGAAAAAAAGATTGACAGTAAGAATTCATTTTATATTAAAGGTAAGTAAGAGGACAGTCTTTGATTTAAAAAAAAAAACAAAACTCAAGTATAAGTCTAATACAAAGCCATAATTTATAAAGCATAACTTATGATAAAAGCCAAATGAATGTACTGTGTTGTGGTAATACACTAAAATATAGAATAAAGCATGTTTTTCCCCGTATAAATTTAATGTTAACAATTACCTTTTGGTTAGTAATATGTAGACAAATGTCTAGCAGATTGGCCTAATGAATGTGATTGTTTATTGAACCAACATTCGTTTAGTATTTTTATGTAGTAAGAACTAGAGAGGTAGAGAAAACAAGGTGCATTTTCAGTCCATACAAGAAAACAGGTTAGAGAGGAAGACACACAAATCCTGAATCTACACTCACTCTTTCTTTGGAGCATCCGTTCACCAGACTTTTTAGTCAAATGTTAACGGGAAAGTTGTGAAATTCTTCAGCATAATTTTTTAAACATTAAATCATAATGAATCATAAAATTGATTTCCATTTCAATTTTAAATAATGAAAAGATTATTATCATTTTATTGGCTTATATTTTTGGTATCATAAATGTAATAATCTGTTAACATAACCTAGAGGCTTCTATAGATTTTTATTACTAAAGATATCGAACAGACTGGGGCCAGTTTTAAGGATCAAGCACAAACACCCACAAATTAATGACATTAAATTTGGCTTAAATTACCAAATACCTAGTAGTGAAATTAGATACCAAACCTTAAACACACTTACAATAGAAATAGTTGTTTAAATGCTGAGGTGAATACTGATGAGACATCTCTTAGGGAAGTTTTAAGTAAGGTAGTAACCCAACATCAAAGCTTAAAAACTCAAAATTAAATGCTCTGACTTATAAAAAAGTACATTTTCAATGATGTATTTGTAAACTGACACTACAAATATTTTCCTTCAATGTTTAACATTCTCTTATTTAAAGTAATAGACTTTGAGTGGTTTTTTTTAATCTAAAGATAGAATTGAACGTGAGTCAATCTTTTTAATGAGTACTCTTTCCTATTTGTCAACAAATAGTGAAAAATAATGAAAAATGGGGAGTCAACATTATTAATGTTTTACATGATTGGGTGTAAGATCATAGTTGAGGTTAACATGGATGTCATTCCTTTCAATAAAATGGAGGCAAGATAATTCCATTATGATACTTAGTACTGTTTTTTAATTTCTTCATGACTATGAAACTGTGGAGATTTTCTCTTTCTTTATTACACATTATTATTGTTGTCATTGCACATTACATGCCAACATGCAAACAGCAGAAAGTAATTCTAGAAGCACTGCTATTTTCATTTATTTTTGAGGATGCATTTTTCTGGCACAATACTCAGTTCATATGAACATAATTTTCAAGTGTGAACTATTCTTTTTTAGTGGCCTGTGAAATAGTAGTATGAATTCATCCCCAATTCAAAGAAGATCGGCAGTGAGATTTGAGGCATCCTGTTATGCAAAAAGTAAGGCATGGTTTAAAAATGAGAATTTGTAGAAAAAAAGGTCATTGTTAGGCTCATTTGGGTAAGCAATGAGTACATAGGTGCTTTATGACTGGGCACTCACCCAATGGAACAATTTTACTTGTAAGTTTAAGAGTTCAGAGATGCTATTGACTCTTGGTAAGAAAATAGACTGATACTAGAAATGGCTTTTCTTATTGTTTTGCTCTAACTTACCTACTCATGTGTCTAGGCACCTATAGCAGCAGTCACCCATGAAATCTACTTGGCCCAGGCTTTTAGTCCCATCTTGCTGTTTTCTAAGAAAATTATTTAAATTCTCCCCATGATTACAATGTAATCCCCCCTTGACACTCAACTATATGAATTCATAGTCTTTCTCCTTGTACATTCCAAAAATTAAAATTGCACGAGGACTGACATCATAAATCCATGATCTCTAATTGGACCTTCAGTGCTACTTGACCATACTTGTGTTAAACTCTTCCTTTCTTTCGCATGTCTCAGTGACAGTGTCAGCCATGTTTCACACTTCCAAAATTTCAAACCCCACCTCCTCACGCTCTGTGGTAGACTTCTAGGCCAGTTCATATTTGTTTCATTTGGTTCTTCTCTCTCCCACAAGGACGATTTGACTCTGCTATCTCCTTTCTGTTAGGTGGGGCCCGAGGGTTCTGAGTAGAAATGGATTCTGAGTTACTCCAGGAGATACTCGGCATTGTCCTCTCCTGCCTTTTTTCACCTGGAGACCTTGCGTTCAAATCATGAAGCTACAACATAGTGGAGTTTCTGTTAGCCTGAATTGTCATAGAAGTGTGAAGGGTAGTTGTCATTGGAGAAGTCAGCAGATTATCTTCTCATAAACAAACAAACTGGGTAGTTTTTAGCCTCTGAAAGGTTGGAGATGTTTGTTTCACAGAATAGCCTAAGATGTCCTAACTAATACAAGGGCTGTTTGGAAAAAATGCAGCCATGATGTCTCTGTTTTTCGTATGGCTGGATACTTTCTGGACAGCCCATATAATATGGGTGTTTGTATATGTATATATGTATGTATACCTAATTTACAAATGGTCTCTGAATTCCCCAAAAACATCCTAGCACATCTTTATTTTTTCATTTCTTATATGTATGTGATACTGCTGCTGATATTTTTGAATTGGTACATAGTATTTGAATCTCTGAGTGAAAAAATAGATTTATGTTAAATCATATTTATCTAACACCTTTTGGAATTCCAAATAAAATATCGACCTGACATTAATATAATATATTATATTAATATAAAATATCACTTGCTACATTATTGTGACATTTTCCTAACTCTGCTCAAAATAAAACGTGGTGGCTTTAGAGAATAGGTTCTGTCATTGAACCTAGGAAAGTTGCTGGTGACCTTTTATTCTTCTGGCTGCTAATCCAGAATCAAATAGACTTAACACATTACTTTGTTTAGAAGTTTGTCTCTTTCTTTCAAAGATATATTAGTTATTAATGATTGGATGAGAAGATGCAGTTTTATCCATAATCATTTTTCACTGATGCTGTTTAGATAGGAGACCAATGTATATCAAAACATTTTTTTAAATGTATACTGAAGTTATAACTGACACAAATAATGGCATTAAATGAATTATGAAGTTCCAAACATAGGTGCCTAATCATAGGAATTTATTTACTTCTTGTCCTTTGCTAGGTATTTATTAGTAGAGTCTCAAAATAGGATTTTATGTAATATACTTGTTAGCAAAATATTTTGATTCGCAGGATCATCTGTCAATATTGCTTGTGTTACTGCTACTATATTTTTATGTTCACTGCCTTAAGTTTGCTGCTATTGCCTAGAGTTTAAAGCTTTTAACTGTTATAGTCAAAGCACAGTGTTTCTGAACGTTTTAAATGCAAAGTGCTTCTGTAGCAACTCATGACACAACGTCTCAGGAGACTGATGAAGCTGCCACGCTCTTCTTTTAAGCTGAATTAATGCTTGTAAAGACTGACATCCATGAAGATGAAAGTACTTGAGTTACAGAAAGTAACTACAACTCAGGAGGGGCCGTCAGTGGCTTTACTGTTCTGCAGCATGAACACATAACGTCTTGTCCCCTTTGGTTCTCTGTCTCTTTGCTAAAACTCCTGTCTGTAACACTATAATTTAGTTGCTTTAGACTGAAAACTTATCAGCTCACAATATCCCAAATTTCTGCCATAACTCAGAAACCTCAAAGACACTATTTGTGGAAATCTTAAGAAAAACATGGTCAGTAAGGTCAAGAGCGATTTTTCTATAGTAGCATTGCTCTGGGAGGAAGAAGTGAAACCTGAGGGCACAGACTTCAACGCCGGACAGACCTGTAATTGCATCTGTGCTTTTCTACTTACTAGGACCGTCAACAAGTGGCCTAACTGCTTTGAAACTTAATTTGCCCATCAGTAAAATGGATGTATTTATAGGACCCACCTTACGGGGATGGTATGTCGGTATGTTAAAACAGAGAATACACTCATAAAGTCTTAAAATTCTTAATATATTATCTGGCACAGGGTAAGCCTTCAGTTTTAGCTTCCTCATAACAATGTTATGGTACAGACACTGGTATTCTTGATTATTTGTTGTTGTTCTTAGGAAAACTATTTGGTACTAATTATTATACCTTAAAATTCCAATTTTTTAATTGCAGTGTGAAGATGCTTATAAACATTTATTTCTGACTGGTGAAATTTCTCCTTGTAGGCCATGTCAGCCAAATAATAATCAGGATATTACTTGATAGGCTGTGTTCAGAGAAACAAGTTTCTTTGCACTAAGCTATGTCATCATGACCCACCCTATCTTTTTAGAGGTAGATTCACATTTGCTCTCAGGATAACCTTTTTATAGGTAATGTTTATGAGAGTGCTAAGAGAATACATCGTTACTTTTATTTATGTCAGATACCTCTTTTAATTGATACTTCTTTTATGTTAGACTATTTTTTTGCTGAAGTTTCTATCTAGCAATGTAGGAATTATGTGTCCTGAACAGAGGGCAGCATTTCCAAAGATAGGCTAACTGCTAGTATTGCTGCACTTTGTCTTACGTATTACAGCAGAACTTAGAGAAGTTAAGTGAAAAGGAGAAATTATTTGCAGTATCTTTCATTTTGTTTAATTCCTGTTACTTGATTCTACTAATAGTCTTAATAAGTATATGATATAGCTGTTAGTTTGCTAGAATTGTTATAACAAAGTATCTCAAACTGAGTGGTTTAAGCAACAAACACACTATGTCGTAGTTCTAGAGGTCAAAAGACTGAAGTCAAGGTGTTAGTAGGCCTCTACTCTCTCTGAAAGTGCTAGGGAAGGACGTATACCAGATCTTTCTCCTAGCTTTGGTAGTTCCTTAGCTTGTGGCAGCATAACTGGAATCCTCATATGGTGTTCTCCCCATTTCTGTGTTTCTCTGTCCAAATTTCTTATGAGGATAAGAGCATATTAGATTAAAGGACCACCTTACTCCTGTATGACCTCATCTTAACTACATTTGCAACGAACCTATTCAAAACAAGTCCACACTCTGAGGTACTGGTAGTTAAGACTTCAACTACGAATATGGGGATATATGGTTCAGCCCCCAACAATGTGAAGAAAGACATTTTTACCTAGTTACTCTAAGTACAATAAAAATATTATTTTTATGTTAAGAAATGTCTTTAACAGTTTATGTAAGTCAATCAAAATTATTAAGTGTGACTACAAAAAAGGGATTCTTTTCATTGGTTGCTATTGATGCTGGTCTGTTTATAAACTAAATTCAAGGTAACACGATTTTGAACATAGCTTTTTTTTATTGCATTATTCATCAGGAGTCTTTTCTCTGTGTGGGGTGGGGGTAAAATACTAAAAATGGAACAAATTGCTGTTATTATCACTATGAGTTAAATCTTCTAGGATTTAAGTTACAGTAAGTTTAAGGCATTGCTTGGTCAATGTAGTTTTCTTGGTTTTTTTAATTGGCATTATAATTTATCTCAATCAACTTTTAAAATAATTCTTTGCAATGAATTAAAAAATAGTTACACAAATATGTGTTTTAATTCATTTGGAAAAGAATAACCTGACCTATTCTGCATATTATAGAATGTATTGAAACACACAAAATTACTTCAACTTAAATTGTGCATCAATAAAAAAATTGTGCATCACAGTGGAGTACACATAATAATAAATTCAGACTTTTAAAAACATACTTATAAGAATATTCATTGTTAAGTAGTTACCACTTTTTGTCAAGTTAAAAGCACATTCATTTGTTCCACAGTGCCAAGCATAATTCTAGATTTACATGAAAGTACTGTCATTCTTTAAGGAGGAGACCAAGATTCAGAGAAGTTACTTTCCATGCCTATAGTATATCATTGGCTAAGAATTTTATGTGACTCCAAAGCTTGTGCTCTCTGTTACACCATATTGCCTCTTTGTACTTTAAGGAGTATATTACCTCCAAGTATATATGTATATTTAAATATCTATTTTAATTCTTTGTATGTTTTATACAACTTTGAAAAAATGTGATACATAATTATGGCTTGAGGAATGACTTGTCAAATTCTTAAAGCAATTTACTGTATGACTTAAAAGTATAAGAATATGGGTTTGAAATCAATCTAATTTTTTGATCTGAGGAAACTTATCCTAGCCCTCTAAGCCTCAGTGTCTTGTTCAGTAAAATGGGAGTTAATCATGTAGTTTCTGTGAAGATTGTCTAAGATGATGAATGTTAAAGGAATCATTAAGTAACTAGTAGCAAACTATTAATAAAAGAGCAATGAACATATATTCTCCCATTCTGTCTGTCTTTTAATTTCTTAATGATATCTTTTGATGAACAAATTTCTTCATTTTTTACTTAATTTACTAGGGCAATATTGGTTAATAAAATTATATAGGATTCAAGTGTACTTTTCTAGAATACATCATCTGTATATTGCATTGTGTGCTCCCCACCCACAGTCAGTTCTCCTATCAGCAGCCCCCATCTTTCCTTTAGTAACACCACCCCCATCCCCCCTGGCAACCGCTAAAGCAGGCATGTCCAACCTACAACCCAGGAGAGCTTTGCATGTGGCCCAGCATAAACTCTTAAACGTTGGATTGTTTTTGTGACCTTTTTTTTTAGTTCATCATCTATCGTTAATGTTAGTATATTTTATGTGTGGCCCCAGACAGTTCTTCCAGTGTGACCCAGGGAAGCCAAAAGGTTGGACACTGCTGCATTCAACTGTTTTCTGTGTCTGTGAGTTTTTGTTTCTTTGTCTTGTTTCTTTGTTGCTTTCAGTCTTAAAGCTTACATGTAGGTGAAGTCATATAGTTCTTCACTTTTTCTGACTTGTTTCACTTAGTGTTGTAAGCTCAGGATCCATCCACGTTGTTGCTAATGGCACTCTTTCATCTTAAGGCTGAATACTGTATCTTCTTTATGTTATCATATATCAAAGGACCTTTTGGTTGTTTCCATGTTCTAGATGCTGAATAATGCTGCATTGAACATTGGGTACATATATATTTATGAATGAATGTTTTCAGATTGTTTTGGTACATGCCAAGAAGAGGGATTGCTGGGTCATATGGTAATTTTATTAATTTTTTTGAGGAATCTTCATACTGTTTTCTGTAGTGGCTGTACCAATTTACATTACCATCAGCAGTGTACGAGGGTTCCTTTTTCTCCACAGCCTCTCTAACCTTTGTTATCTTTGTCTTGTTAACAGCCATTCTAACAAGTGTGAGGTGATATCTCATTGTGGTTTTGATTGTATTTCCCTAGTAAGTAAGAAAGTTGACCATTTTTTCACATTATCTGTTGGTTGTATGTCTTCTTGGGAGAAGTGTTCTCTGCCCATTTATTAATTGGATTGTTGTTTTGTTGTTTAGTTGAATATTAGCTCCTTATTGGAGATGTTATTGGCTAATACCTTTTCCCATTCAGTTGGCTGCCTCTTTGTTTTGTTGATGGTTTCTTTTGCTGTGTAGGAGTTTTAGTTTGATGCAGTCCCAATCATTTATTTTTCGTTTTACTTCCCTTTCCTTGGAGGCCAAATTTATAAAATCTTTTCTGCATCTAAGGTTCATAAGTTTAGTACTTACGTTTTCTTCTGTGAATTTTATAGTTTCAGGTCTTATGTTTAGGTCTTTGATTCATTTTGAGTAAATTTTAGTACATAGTGGCAGATAGCAATCTAGTTTCATTCTTTGCATGTGGCTTTCCAACATTCCCATCACCTTTTATTGAAGAGGCTTTCTTTTCTCCTTTGTATGTTTTTGCCTCCAAAGTTGAAAATTGATGGTGTGTGTGTGTATGTGTGTGTATGTATATGTGTGTGTGTGTGTGTGTGTGTGTATATGTATGTATGTATGTGTGTGTATATATATATGTGTGTATATATGTGTGTATATACACACACACATTATATATATATATATATATATATATATATATATATATATATATATATATATATATATATATATATGGGTTTATTTGGGAGTTCTCGATTTTATTCCACTCTTCTGTGTGTTTGATTTTCTGCCAATACCATGCCGTTTTAATTATTGTCACTTAGTAGTATAAATTGAAGTCAGGCAAGAGAAAGAAATAAAAGGGATCCAAACTGGGAATAAAAAAGCTAAATTGTCACTTTTTGCAGATGACATGATTTCTTTATATAAAACACTCTAAAGATTCTGCCAAAAATCTGTTAGAAACAGAATGAATGCAGTAAAGTTGCAGGATACAAAATCGATGTACAAAAATCCATTGCATTCCTATATACTAACAAAATTTCAGAAAAAGAAATAAAAAACAATTCCTTTTGCAATTGCAATGAAAAGAATAAAATATCTAGGAATAAACCTAACAAAGAACGTGAAGAATCTTTACATTGAAAACTATAAGACATTATTAAAATAAATTGAAGAAGACACAAAAAAATGGAAAGATATTTTATGTCCATGGATTGGAAGAATCAACATATAATAGTTAAAATGGCCATATTATTCAAAGCCATATACAGATTTAATGCAATTTCCATCAAAATCCAATTGGCATTTTTTTCAAGAAACAGAACAAAAAGTCACCAAATTTGTATGGAACCACTGAAGACCCCAAAGAGCAAAAACAATTGTAAGAAAAAAGAACAAGGCTGAGGGTATCATACTCCTTGACTTCAGTTTATAATACAAAGCAAAAAACAGTGGTTCTTAAGTTTTTTAAAGCAAACATTTTAAGTATAGAGCAAATGGAGAAAATGGCATATATCAGAATTTTGTAGAAATGATGAGATTTTTTAAAGTGAATCTACCATGTAAGCAGCATTTAGATGTGAAACTAGGTATTTATCAGTACCTCACAGGCTCCCTTATCCCACTTTCTGTCCTTACTGCTCTCAAAAAGATGATCATTATCTAATACCAGAGAACAGTTTTATGTGTTCTTAAACTTTATGCTAATAGCATCACAAATTATGTACTGTTTATGTCCCTGGGTTTTTTCACTGAATGTTATATTTGTGTGATTCAAACATGTTTATATATATAATTTTGATTTGTTCATTTTTGTTACATTGCACTAAGTATTGTAAATAATCTGGAGATGACAAAGTATATAGGTGATATGCATAGGTCATATGCAGATACTATGACATTTTATATAAGGGACTTAAGCACGTGTCCCCCATGTATCCAAAGGACAACTGTACTATAAATAGCGCTGCTATGAACATTCTTCTATATGTCTCTTGGCAAACAGATGTGTGAATTTCTCTGGGATAAATATATAGGAGTGGAGCTGCCAGTTCATATGCACATATTTAACTTTACTAGATACTGCTTAACTGTTTTTCCAAAGTGGTTGTATCAATTTACAATCTCAGAAACATGAATGCATGTTACAGTTTCACTTAACTCTTCATCAACATTAGCAACTGTGTTTTTTGTTTTAGACATTTGGGTTAGTGGGTACTGGTATTGCCTTAGTTATTAATTTGCAATTCTCTGACACTCAGTGAAGGTGATCATCTTCTCTTATCTATTGAAGTCTTAGAAAGTTCCCTCATATTCCAGTCAATCCCTCTCTACTGTTTAAGAACTAACAACTTTAATAATTTCCGTCTCCATATATTAGTTCTATCAGTTCTTAACCCTCATCTAAATAGAATCTCATAATATGTATATCTGGCTTCTTTGAGTCAGCATAGTTCTTCGTAATAGTTTTTTATATATATGTAAATAAAATAAAAGTCTTCATTATTTTGGTAAATAGTGTTTTATTATATAAAATTACCATTATGTGTTCATTCACTTAGCTATTGATTATAAATTTGAGTTGTACCCAGTTTGTAGATATAGTATTTTCATTAATTGTTTTTTAGGAGTTCTTTATATTAAATAGGCTAGCTCTATATAATAGAATTTTATGTGCTGTCCAATATGGCAGCCACTAGCCACATATGAGTATTTAGCATTTGAGATGAGGATAATATGACAAAGGAATTAAAATTTTAATTTAATTGAAATTAATTTTAATATGAATAGCCACATGTGGTTACTAGTAAAGGAAGAGTGCAGGTCTAGATAAATACCTTTTGGTCTGATGTATGTAATGTGAAGTATTTTCTACAAGTCAGTGGCTTGCTCTTTTTTTCAGAATTCCTTCAGATTTTCTATGTATAAATTTATGTCATGAACAAATACAAGGGCTGTCCAGAAAGTATCCAGCCATGTAACATGAAAAATAGAGGCATCTGTGGTTGGATTTTTTTCCACGCAGCCTGTGTAGATTTTAATTATGTCAGAAAGTGTTAAAACTCAGGTGTTATCAGAACTCATGAAATAAAACAAAGATAAAATAGCATAATCATTAAAAAGAAGAAGAAAATATATTTATTTCAGTTACTTACATGTAAAGTTTAAATTTAGGGCTTGAAAATTTGCTTGAGAGGATACCAAACCAGTTCATCTAATCCTTTGTGTATCGTCTAATGGCTGTTTTGTGTCAGTTATTCACATCTCTCCCAGTAATAGGTCTCAAAGACACAATACAGAAATATGCTGAGTCTGTAGAGTCTCTGCCTAAGCCCAAAAGTGTGCTCCGAGTGAGTGAAGACCCTTGACATGAGAAGATTATATGAGAACATAATAAAAAGAGCTGTAGCTAGGGCATTTACAAGAGCTAGACTGACATGTTAAATCTCTTGAGGCCCTGAGGAGAAGATAGAATAACAGCTAAGAATCTTTCTGGGTTATAGCTTTCTTTAGTATCAAGAATATTATTAAAAGGAGGTAGGGCTACCAGGTAAATTGGTTTAAATAATTAAGGATAATATATATGAATAATTACAAAATTATAGTATAGACTTCTAGTTTCATACAGCTCAAATTAATTCTATCTATAGAGCCTTGTATCTGTGAACCTTAAATTTTAAAAGCATATTATCTCAGAAACAGAAATTTTAAATTCCATTTTGATGTTAAATGAATGCCTACACACCCTATTAATATACGTTGTAGGGCAGAAACGGAATTCTTTTTCACTTAAACACTATGGCACATGCCTCTAAAAATACCAAAGAAATAACTGAAATATATGATGCTGTAATGCCTAGTGTTAAGTTGCTGCTGATTGCTGAAGTAGTAAACAGTGAAGAATAAGATGGGTAACTTGTGAAATGACAAGAGATATATCTAGTCATTGCAGTACTATTTAGAAAACATCTCTTCCGTGCAGTGCAAGTATGTTGGTCTTTCCCATATATTTTTCCTGAAAACTTACCAGTGTGGCTAGAGCCCAGTGAACAGTTGGGAGAGTGGGACTCGATGAAGTTGGTGAGGAGGCAAAGAGCAGCTTATAGATAACAATGAAGAAACGGACCTTATCCTATCTGTGAAGGGTAGTGAAGGAAATTACTTTAGTGGTGGAAGGACATGACTGTCTTGGGGGTGGGGAGAGTAATCTTTTAACAATATAGAATCAATAATACACAATGGACAGAGGAGAAATCAAGTTTTAATACTGGTTCACTGAATTGGACCTTTTGAACAAAGACTAGGAAAAACTATTAGAACTAAATTAATTCATCAGGAAAGAGATAAAATAAAATGCTTGTGGTTTCTAAAACTGCAAAAATTGCTTAAAGCTAGTTATAGAATCACTGGTTGAACTATTGGGACTAATTCACTGGAAACTCCTATGGGTAATGTCCAACTTTGAGTGTTAAAATTATTAATCATTAAGCCCCATTGAATAGGTAAATTAATGGTATTCTTGGGAGATCTGTAGCAGTAAAAGCTTCATCAACTTAAAATATTAAAATTCAAAGTACAATGAATATTTGGCAGTTGTTTATTTTAAAACATAAAGTGGAAATCCAGGTCTACAAATATATTTTATTAAGGTATTTTTATTCTGAATGAATGGTGATTTTCACTAATTTTAATACCATAGTTCCCAGACTTTACTTTTGTTTATATACTAGTGTTTGTATTTTATGTATATAGTGGCAAAAATTAAAGCAAAACATCCACCTCCTAAAGGTAACCGATCCTATGTTGTTCTCTTAATACTTTCATTAAATAATATTATGGTTTTGAACAGCACACACAAACTCTCTATGCCCCATATCTGAACTTTGAGAAACAAGTGTTTTGCCTGGGGAGTGGAGTAAGGTGGAGACAAGAGAGAGACTTCTAGTCTTTTACTTCATAACTTTCAGAGTTATATAAAATTAAAAAATAAACAGCAAACCCTGCAATATTGGAAATTTAGAGAGGTATAATGTGATTTTTTAAATAGGCTTCCATTATCCATCTAGCCCTGTTTTCAAGAGGGGACTAAGTTTTTCAACTGTTGGATGTATTACAGGTGCAAGTGAGGCCAGTTAGGGCAACAGTAGGCCGCCCCTGTAGTGGGAGGGCACAGGCACTGACTGGCACTTCTCCTCAACCCTAGTGTTCTTGACAAGCTCCCTGGCCCTTAGAGATTGTTAATGGTAGTGGGATTAGCACAGGAATGGAAAACACAAGTTCACCTTATGAACTCCAGGCTACTTAGCTTTGCTGACTCATTTCAGTAACCTTGAAATTAAACAACTTGGCATGTTAAGTACATGAACATTTTGTACTTTATTTAGCACATTATTGTAGGGGTTTCTTTTAATTATATAACATTTTCTTAAAAGCATTAAACAGTTTAATCTTTACATGTCTGTGGTCACCTCAATTTTTTATTTACTCCTATAATATGTACCTACCTTTTATTTACATAGAATAATCATTAAAATATGATTAATTTATATATTTCTACATGTTTTATATATACTTTGTATGAAATATATTAATTTATATAGGTTTAGGAAATGTTTAAGTGTTATCTTCAATTACATTTTATAACATTAATAATTTTCCTCTCAATACATTTTTATTAGCTCTCATTACATTTTTTATAAAATAAAACTTTCATATGAATGCATTTTCCAAATGAAAATAACCTCTCCTTAGAAGCAGTTACTACATTTTTTTTCGGTAGAAACACACCTAAAAAGGTAAAGATGGAAAAGATGATGTTATTTCAGAGTTTTCTTTTCGGTGATGAAGACTTCCCCAGAGTTTCACTGTTGAGCTTTGACACTAAACCCAGAAATTGAGCATCATAGCAAATTCTCAACAAGCTAATTATCTTACATACAATGCTACACAGTATTATTACTTTAATACAAACACACATAGTTTTTAATGCCTGCTTTCTGAATGGCTTAATTTAAGTACCAACATCTTGCATGCTTCCTAACTATACTTTAATATTAAACCAACATGGAAAGAAATGACAAAATAATATTAAAACATGAAGCCTGTCCACAAGCAGCATCAGGGCTCTATAACACTACAATTCATGCAGGAAGTCAGAACGTGAATAAATTGAAGCTTGTATAAATTTGAAAATTAGAATGACTAGAAATATCTCATTAAGGGGTTCAACACTTTTGCGTCCTTGGTCTTTGGGGACTTTGGATGACATACAGCATCGAAATGAAACAGTGAAATGTCACATATTTAATAGTGCTGCAGAAAATCAGTGTTTTCTCCTTTCCTTCTGAGTAGAAAGGTGACCAAAATTTGACTTTCCCTTAATGTAATCACCAAATTCAACACATGAAGGGAGTTCAATTGTATTTGAAAACTCTTATTTTTCTTGAAAAGAATGTGGTATGGACATTGAGAGTCAGGGAAAACAGTCCACCTCCCACCTTCCCAGATCTCCACAGGTGTATGCCTGGTTGAGGACTGGCGACATGGCTTGTGGTAGCAGGAACATGGACACTTTGCATAGGCTTGGGGGAAAGATGGAGAAAGAGAGGCTAAGGCAGAGCCAGGGCAGGATTGTTGATACTGGCGGAGGATACCTGTAGAAGGACCTCTTACACATAGCTCAAGGCACCACTAGAGTAAAGGTAGTTAGCAGAGTAGAGAATGGAGATAGGGTGAGATTAGCAGGTGAGAGCAACACCCCCTCCCCCAACACCCCAGAAATTTACGACAGTTCACAAAATTTAGCAAAAATGTTCAGAGACAGACACAGGAATCACAGTAATAGGCCAATAGGAAACAAAGAAACAAAAAAATGAGTTGCAAATAAGAAGGTAATCTGGATACACACCTGAGAGACGGACCATTCCATGTAGACCGTATTCTGTGGGGGGAGCTGGAAGGGACTGGACATACGGTTTACTTGTTCACGATTTCAGAGGATCTCCATACAGCCTTTTAATTCAGTTTTGAAATAGCGATTAAGAATTTTGGCTGTGAAGCCGGACTGCTTAGTTTGGTGTCTCAGCAACGGTGGGTCCTTGAGGCAGGCTAACTAAATTTCCTCAGTCTAAGCCCCCAGTCTATTAAATGAAGATAATACAAGTTGGACGTATCCACTAGGTTGGTATAATTAATACATAATATAAGTACAGGGCTGGGTATATAATAAATAGCAATTGCTGCAACTGCTAAAACTGCTTCTATAATATTATGACCATGAAATAATTGCCATTTTTCAATTATTTCATGGTCATATGAAAGGCAGTGAAACAGGAAATGGGTGTATACGATCCCCTGAACACAGGTCTATTGTTAACATATGGATACTGGGGATGGTGTGAGTATCAAGACTGATCCTGTAATCATTTTTATTTTAATTTGGGTAATTCTCAGGGAAAATTCATTGTATGTAATACCATGTATTTTATTATGTTTAATAACACTACTAATTTTAGTTGGGTATTGTTTCTTTTTTTTTTTTTTCCACTTGGCCTTCTTCCTCTTGTTACTTTTTTTTTTTTAATTCATTTTTATTGTTAGACTTATTGGGGTGACATCTGTTAGCAAGGATTACATAGGTTTCAGGCACACAATTCTACAGTGCATTGTCAACTTGATGTATAATAAGTTCACCACCTAATGTGACTTCTCTTTCCATCACCTTATATTTAGCTTCCCCCCCTCCTCTCCCACCCCCTCCCTGGCAGGGGAGATACCATGATCACCTCTTGTTACTTTTATTTTCTTTTAGGCAATGAGTTCCTCTAAGCTTCATCAAATCCTTTTGGGTGAATAAGGTGATCATTGTTTTGATTGGTGTGTAGAGTTTGTGAAGAGCCATGATAAAAGCTACACATGGATATCAGAAACTGGAAAACTTTGCCAAACAGGCAAAGATACTTACACAATAGGGGTGAGGGGGTATAAGGAAAATATCTTAACAAGGCAGGATTGTAATGGTGTTGGAAATATACTGGCATGTATATTTGAAAGGAAGTAGAAAGGGCAGAGAACTGAAAGCATGGAGATAAATTAGGATGTACAGGACTGGATCTGAGGTAATGAACAACTGCAATATATCAGTTTGTGTGGGAGTAAGAGGACATGATAAAGATGAGAAGGTTAAATTAGTAGAAACTGGGAAAGTGATTGAATATTGGGACAAGCAATTAGGAGCAGTCAAATATACATGGGATTGAATATTCTTCGCCAGTAATAACTAGTGATGAGCACACAATTTTTGTGAAGTTTGCTGAATAAAAAATCAAAACATTCTTGACATACAGATAACTCTGATTTTAAATTGTCTACGTTGGGAAATGAGAGAAGAAAACAGAGTTCTATAAAATTAATGATAGAGTCCCTTGTAATAGCATGTATATAAAAAAAGAAAAAGAAAACCAAAAAACAGGCATGGGCAGAATCTGAAGAACATAAGACAAATCCCATTTAGACCCTATAGATAATATTCCCCAGTCATAACAAACTGAGGCCTAGTTTTTACTAGTTTCATATCAAATTTAAAAAAATTGACAAATTTAAAAAATTGTACCATTGGTTTACAATTGATGCTCCCCTGTGTCTCAGTGAGGCTTCTGTAGCACTTCTGTGGGACTCGAAGTGGGGAATGGACTAGTGGGGATCAGGCAGAGCTTTCGATTCCCCATGGCCACTGCAAACCTTAGTTATTCGTCTGTTGTCTGTGTGGGGCTTGCCATTATACGATTCTGTCTAAAGAAATGATTCTGTGATGTAAAGAACTGAAAAACCTAACTATGGTATTTGTAATTGTTGAATACAATTGTGTTAAACTCACGTATATAGAGATATCCTTCTCATTTCTTAGCATCAGTTTATTTATTTTGTTCTCTACAGAAAGTCTTGAATCAAAATGCCCCATTTGGATCTTGATTTCAATAGTACATGTATTTGATAGTGTGCAGTGTGTGACAATTGCATTCAGGCTTGGAGTGCCTGGAGCAAGTGGGACAGAAAGAGGTCCTTAGGAGCTCACTGAATCCTCCAGGCCTCTGCTCTGGTGAGTTACACATCATGCTCCGGGCAAGGTCACACGGCCCATGGCATTTTTATAAACAGGATCCTTCTGGAGGCATCTGAGGCATACTTCTATTTTTTCATGTCCCAAACCAATGTATCTTGAAGCATATAATTACTTCATTAAGATTTCTGTATACATTGCAATGGGAAAATGCAGGAATAAGAGTCAGTTTCTTTTAATATTGAGATTGTCACTCTTGAGAAGGCTTTTGGCAGGAGAAAAAGTTCTGTGGTTGAGAGAAAGGCATCACAGAACTCCGTGTAACAGTTGGAAGATAAAATTTTGTAGATTAATATACCCAACTGATTTTGCGATAAGAATTAAATGATGTGATAAATGATATCAGTCATCTATTACTAAAAAACAAACCACCCAAAATGTAGTGGTTTAAAAAAAATAATTTATTATCCATCATGGTTTTGGTGCACTAGAAATGAGTATAGAACATAGTGACATGGATTGTCTCTTCCTTGACATTTTGCACTTTACATGGAAACGTTTGGAAGACTTTCATGTGGTGTATCCATGCGGCCTTGTTTTCCTCAAAACATTATGTCCGGGTCCAAACAGAGACAGAGAAAGAGAACCAAGCAGAAGTAATCTCATCTTTTATAATATAACTACAAAAGTCATAGAGAGCTACTTGTACAAAATTCTAATTAAGGCAGTGACAAAGACATCCCTCCCAAGTTCAAAATAAAAGTTATGGGTTCATCTCTTGATAGAGCTTTATTACTGTCACATTAAAGAAAAGCATGTGGGACAGAATATATTTAGGGTGCACCCATCTTGGTACAATGCAGTCTGCCACATGAGAGAAGTTAAAAGAATGATGAGCACATTATTGTGCTTTGTTCTTAGGTGCCAATCAAACTTTTTCTCCTACCATTTCCAAATCAATGAATATATATCAGTCAGCTTGATAATGCATAAAGCCTCAATGGAAAATGCAGGTCAGAATCTAAATTAACATGGTTTCCCATTGAAATGAATTTACTGTACAACTCATGGAACTGAGAAATCTTACCCCGATAAGTTCTTCCTCACAGCAACAGTGGCAGAGTATATATGAGGGAGAAAAACACGAGAAAGAAAAATATATAATTGTACATGTCTGGCCAAGGAACATTTTCTTTATTTTATAGAACCATCTTCCATTGGAGTACCCTTGCAATGCTGCCAGATGTAAAACGGAATCGAGGGCAGACAGAGTCTTAACAGGTGTTGGTACAAACTAAAGCTTTAAAGGGACTTGTTTTTGACTGCCAAGAGAATCGATGCAGATGTACACTTGGCTTCTGTAGACAGCAATGGCCTAAATTCTCTTTCTTGAGAAAAGTTTGTGAATTTATTCAATGCTAAAACCCACTGTTATCTGAACAGCAAGGAAGAATTTCTTCAAAATGGTTTCTTGTCATGGAATATTCAAATGAAAGATGGGCAAGTTTTTGATTTTTAATGTTTTCATAAACATGCTTTATGCTGTGTGTGTGTGTGTGTGTGTGTGTGTGTGTGTGTTACAGTCACTGGATTCAAGAGCCAGGCGTTTTAATGTATATCTGCCTTTATCTGTCTTGTCTCACTACTTGGAGTGGCTTTGTGACACTCAGGCTTGAGGTTTTCATACTTCATGGGCCTCTTCCAGCAACACAGGTAAATCACCTGCAGCCGTGAGCACTCTTTTCAGAAGGTTAAATTTATTTCCCTCTGAACATGAGAAGCTCGTCTCTGTAAATAATTTTATTATGCTCCTTTATAAACATTTTGGTAGAAGAGAATTTCTGGTTTAACTCAATAACATATTATACTTTCCCTGCCCCACGAATTAGATTGATTATAGTGGCATGTGAGATTGATAATACATAGATCTGTGTTATGACAGCCATTGTTTTAGTGCCAAGCTGAAGAGGAATGCTTCCTTAAATGTATCATTGTATAAAATATTGACCTAGAGAACTTCATTATTCAAGCTGGAGAGACAGTCACTACTTAACAGTAATAAACTGTTTCTGTGTTACATTGAGAATACTTCGGGAAATATGAGAGTTGTCAAATCTCTTGAAAATCCTGTCTTTATAGTACACATGACACTAAAGCTATAGCTGTATTTTCTGCTAATAAAAGCAAAGGCACAGACAGATGTGAAGGATATTGTAGCGCATTGACAAGAAACTAAGAAAAATGAATACCTGGCTGTGGAGTCGGAAAGACACAGGCCAATGACCTTGGGAAGCTTTACTCTTTTGAGATATTTTTGTTCTTGTAAGGAGAGCAAAGATAATGCTGCATTAGTGTAAAAAAAAGAAAATAAACCTGAGGCTCTAAAGTGAACACATTTTATGAAAAATATCCTGCAGTGTCTCTTACCAAAAAGTCATATGAGATAACATAAAAATAAAAGATGCTGAATGTCAGCCAGAATATTTTGGAAGAGAATAACATTTTAAAAGTTTCCAAAAATGATATACAGGAGTGAAAAAAAATGACAGTTTCTACCATTATGACATTACTTTCATTTGTTAAATAAGAGAAATCCTTGGTTCTTATTAACCTTAACCTCTCCTATTTTACTGTAGCATTGTTAATGAAGTTGTTTTTTCCATTTTAGGAAACCTGTGGTAATATTATTTAAAAAATAAAACCCATTACGTGCCATTTTTTTCTCATTTATTTTTCAATTACATTTGACATACAATATTATATGGGTTTCAGGTATACAGCATAGTGATGAGACACAGAACATACAAAATCCTTATTCTGATACATCTGATTTCCATCTGACACCATATATAGTTATTACAATGTTATTGACTGTATACCCTACGCTGCACTTTACAGTCCCGTGACTGTCTTGTGACTATGAATTTGTACTTGTTGATTTGGTCCCCCTTTTCACTCATACCTCCAACCCTCCTCCCATCCCCCAAACAAATCTAGTACCCATCTGACACCACCCATAGTTACTGCAAATTATTGACTATAGTTCAATGTTAGACCCTATATTCCCATAGCTATTACTTTGTAACTACCAAACTGAACTTGTCAATCTCTTTCCCTTATTCTATCCGCTCTCCACAACCCTCCTCCCATCCGATAACAAACCAAATACTTTCTGTATGTATGAATCTGTTGCTGTTCCACTTGTTTATTTTCTTGTTTGGATTTCACATACAAGCAAAGTCAACGTACATCTGTCTTCCTCTGTCTGACACTCCACTCAGTACAATACCCTTCATGTCTTTTGATTGGAGTTTTTAATCCATTTAAATTGATGGTAATTGTTGATGTGTAGTTATTTCCGTTTTATTATTCATACTTTGGCTCCCCCCACTCCCCCATTTTATAAAAGTCCCTCTAACATTCCTTGTAATGCTGGCTTGGTGGTGATGACCTCCCTTAGCTTTTTCTTGTCTGGGAGGCTCTTTATTTGTCCTTCTATTTTGAATGATAGCCTTGCTGGGTAGAGTAATCTTGGTTGTAGGTCCTTGCCTTTCTTCATATTGAATATTTTCTGCTACTCCCTTCTGGCCTGCAAAGTTTCTGTTGAGAAATCAGCTGAGAGTTTTATGGGAACTCTCTTAAAAGTAACAAATTGCTTTTCTCTTGCTGCTTTTAGGATTCTTTCTTTGTCTTTAACCTTTGCCATTTTAATTGCAATGCGTCTTGGTGGGGGCCTACTCCGGTTTTTCTTGTTTGGGTCTCTCTGTTTGCCAGGGTAGGGAAGTTTTCAGTCATTATTTCTTCAAATTGTTCTCAATCCCTTGCTTTCTTTCTCTCTTCTCTTTCTAGTACTCCTGTGATGTAAATGTTCTGCTTGAGGTTGTCCCATAGGCCCCTTTAACCGGCCTCATATTTTTGGATTCCATTTTTCTTCTTGCAGTTCCGATTGGATGTTTTCAGCTACTTTGTCTTCCAATTCACTAATTTGATCCTCGACTTCATCTAGTTTGGTGGTGATTACTTCTATTGCATTCTGAATTTCAATTACTGCATTCTGAATTTCAATTACTGTATTCTTCATTTGTGACTGGTTCTTATGTATAGTTTCTATGCCCTTCTTTATGCTTGCTATCTCTCTGTTGAAGTTTTCACTAAGTTTCTTGAGCATCATTATAATCATTTCAAACTCTGTATCTGATAGGTTGCTTGCCTCCATGTTTAGTTCTTCTGGAATTTTCTTCTCTTCTTTTACTTGAGATGTATGTCTTTTGTTTCTTTGTATTAGGTAGATCTGCTACATTTCCCAGTAATGCTGAATAGCTTTATATAGTAGGTGCCCTGTGAGGCTCTGGCACCTTCTCCTTGGTCACCTGTACTTGGTTCTGGTTTGGTGCCAGTGCTGTGCCTGAAGCTACTCACCAAAAGTTTCAGAGCACACCAATGTTTGTTGCCATTTGACTGGGCTTGAGGACTTAAATAGTTGTTCAAGAAAGATTGTGACGTGGGTGAGGTTGTTCCATCAAAGTCAAACATGTTTAACATTTCTTTTTGACATGACAAATGCTTTTATTAGGAAAGTCTATGTCTTTCTTTCTAAACCATCATTCTAGATTTTAATCTTACAATAAAATATAAAGTTGCTTAGTGACCGGAATTTAGTTCTAGTAGGTAAATGGTGTCAAGGGGCAGTGAGGAGATCAATCTGTACATCACTGAGAAGTTCTAGAAGACATGTTAGGATGTCATACCCATCTACATTACCCTGTCTTCTCTTCCAGCTGGCAAATAGGCTATTTATCAACTACTTTTCCAATGGGTACAAGAGGGAGAAAGTGGGAAGGGAGGAAAGAGAAGGGAGGGGTGGAGAGAGAGTGACAGAATCAGAGCATGGTCACGCACTTGCGGCAAGTGCACACGTGCAGTGATATAAAGGAGACAGGCAAAGGGCCTCATGTGATAGGCCATCAGTCAACAAGAGATGCCATGATATAAAACTGAGATACCACTCCTAGATCCTAATGTAACTCTATGACTTGCAAGTCATGATTCAAACTTAAAATTATACATTGTTTTGTGTATTCTTTGTGCCTTCATGTACACTATTAATGTTTTGCTAAGATCTCTTGCTTATGGAGAATACTTTCCCTCTGTCCCAACATTAAGGGTAAGATGTTAGGAGTGGATATGTATACTTTTCTTTGCATGAGGGAGTGATGAAGTAATTTAGGATTTTAATTTTTGAAGTATGGATTGGAATCTCATTTTTCATCTCTCTTATGGAGTTCCCATTTCCACACAACTAAGAAGCTAATCAAGATGTAAATGCAATCAAGACCTAGTAGCCTATTTAAAGAAGAACTGTTGTAGGGGAGAGCGTTCTTAAATCAGAGTATGGGATGTTATGATAATGCATAGAGACACAAGTACAATTCATATAACCAACATTCTTAGATTGGTTTGTAAATAAATTGTCAATTTACAAATTTGTACTGGGAATCAGCCTATTATAGTGACAGAACAGTGATGTCCAGTGGTCAGGGGATCCCGTTCCAAGAGTTGAGGCAATTGAAAAACTTAATACTGAAAAATCTACTTTGTAGAAGTAGCTTGAGGAGAATATGTATTTTTATTCCAGCTGGCAGGCTAAACCATGATTTTCAAAATAGAGTGCTTTTAGGGCATGTGTTAGTACGTGGTGCTTTGCCTTAGAGTTTTTTAGCAAATTAAGTTTTTATTAGGAAGAGTTAATTCATTTAAAATATTTGTATTAAAACAAACACAGTTATGCTATTGCATATGCAGAGAAATTTAAAATGCAAGTAGGTATATTTGATAAAACAAAATTTTCATTTTTAGGGAGCCTCTGTGCCAGACAAAAATGGTGTAATATGGACCAGTTTGTGTACCCAGAGATAATTTTCTCTCTTCTTATTAAACTCTAACAGGAAGGCTTGTAAAATACTCACAGGCTGAATTGACCCCCTACTCCATAGAGAGGTAAGGGATGCATCTTCACAGAGAGGAGACACACTGACAGATCCCTCCCCTCCAACACATCTCTAGACAGGCTCTTTGATCACCATTGTTCATTTGCACTCATCTTTACAGCCTCATTTATTCTTTTTTTAATGCACTTCCATAACTTTCCTAAATTTATGGCTTATTTTACATTGATTACATTTTAGGTTGACTGCTTCCTGATGATATATAAAGGGCACCTTAATCTCATGAATTACCTGTTTCTAAATCACAGTGCATGTTGAGTTACTTACAAAAGGTTTTCTGGTTCTATCTCTATTATATGGATTTTGATCAACAACAATTACATAGACTAGACTATTTTGCCCAGAGTGTTTTTGTGTTTTCCTCACCCTTGTCTTAACTGTATTATTTTTTTTGAGGTGAAATCAAGAAGCAGTTTATTAAAAGGGAAAGTATACTCCTAAGTAGTAGGAGTGGGCTTGAGCAGGAAAATGACTCAAGAGCCTTAACTGTTTTTTGACCTAGGTTTTTATGTAACATTGTTTTTCAGTGTTTACTCTGTTAATCTTCAATAACATACTTTTTGAGTGCTTCTTACTTTAAAAAGTTTAAAAATAAACTTTCCAATGAAAAGCTTGATGTATTAATCTGTATAGGCAATCATTTAAATTAAAAATTACTGTTTATCTGATTTTATGAAATCAAACCTGCTATAATCAAAATCCACCAGAAAAGAGCCTACAGGGTAGCAAGTATGTAAGTTGAGTACATAATTTTTTTATATTTCCTGTTTGTTTGTTTGTTTTTGAAAATTAGACTTATTATTGCTTAACTTATGACCAAGGTAATTGTATATAGGAATGTAAGGCCAGTGAGAAAGAATCTTATGTGGCAATTATGTGTTCTACTGAAAATAATATCCTGGCTATCTCTATACCTACTTCTTCCATCACTAACATTTTATTTAGTTACTCTGCTTTATTTTTATGGAACTTGCCAATTTTAAAACCATATTAGTTATTTTTCTGTTTATTTTCTATTTTCATTGGAATATAAGTGGGATGAGAGCAAGAACTCTATTTTGTTCACTCTTATTATCACCTAGAACAATATTTGACAACTCTCAGTATTTTTATAGCACGGTTTCTCAGTTTAGGCACCATGGACATTTTGGGCTGGATCCATCTTTGTTGTAAGGGCCTGTCCTGTGCATTGTAGGACGTTTAGTAGCATCCCTGGCCTCTACCCTCTAGGAGTCAGTCGCAGCCCTCTGTTCAAGTTTTAACAACGTTTCCGATGTTTGCAAATGTCACAGAAGGGAAGGTGATGACAATATTGCTCCTGATTAAGGCCCATTGGTTTAATAAAATTGGAAGTAACATGGTTCTAAGCCTATTCTTCAGGAGAACTACAGGAACTCACTTAAATAGACATAGAAAATGATACATAGCTGATCCAGTTTTACAGAAGTTGGAGATGGCGTGGGCAGGGAGGTGAAGAATGTTATCCAAACCATATATGCAGATCGAAGGTTAAGTTGAATGCTTTAGAATGCTAGCTAGCATTCTTGGGGTGCTACAGCTCTTCCTTTGTCCCTGAGGATGCTAAAATATCTGTGAATATTTTAGGTTTTTGTTGTTGTTGGTTGGTTTTGTGTGTGTGTGTGTGTGTGTGTGGTGGGGCGGGGTGTTGCTTGCTTGTTGGCTTGTTTTTGTAATTGAGCCATTGGAAAAGTACAGACTTCCAACCTGCTCACTTTTTGTCAGGGCAGTGCTCTCATACCAACTGGCTAAAAACAAAACAAACACGACTATCAGAGGTCCTTTCAAGCAGTGTGGATGACATGGGCTATTGTTCACTTGCTAAGTGCTTGGACAACATTTTATTCTTTAAATTTGTAATGAATTAATATATGTGATTACAAATAAGTTAATGGTCTAATTAAGTTGCATCTATCAATGAATGTTAAGCTATGTATGTGAATCAAATACAGAAAAAAATTATCAAGCCCCACTAAGTGGCAATTACTTTAAATTGTATTAAAATATGACACAGTCATTTCACTGATAGTATAGCTATTTATCTGAGGTCAAACAGCAAGTAAGTACTGCATTTGAATTTTGAACACTTATATGTCTACTTTAAAGCCAAAGTTTTACCACGTTGCTAGGATATGCACTAGCAAAATGTCTAAATAATATACTGTTACAATATGATGGATTATCAGTTAACTTTTAAATCTCACTAAAATACACTCAGCATGTTAAATACTTCTACAGTAAAAATACTAAAGCTTTGTCATTCCACTAGCTAGAAACAGTTGAACAGTAGACCCCACAGATCTCACTTGTATTTTGTCCCATGACTTGATATTTGTTTATTCTAAGGACAGGTAAATACAACCAGGAATATATCTAATATATTAATTAATGGTTGATTTAAATAGTTTATCTAGGATAGTTCATGTTCTCCTTTTTATCCTTCTTCATCCTTTTTTTAACTTGTCTTTTAGAGGAATTAATCATTCATGTTTTGTTTATTCTCCTTTTATTAAATTAAGGATACATTAACTTCTATAACCCACTAAGCAGATCTAAAATGGTAGATTTTTATAAGTTATCCAGGGATGAAAAAATTCAAATATTATTATTATTACTATTTATTTATTTATTTATTTATTTTGCTTTTTGGTATGTGGATAGCTCCCTGACTGGGAATCGAACCCAGGCTGCAGCGCCAACAGCGCCCGCGCCAAAGCCTTAAGCCACTACACCATCAGGGAACTCCCTCAAATATTATTTTTAACATGCTTCACTGGGAAAGATAAGCTGAGGCAACACCCAAAATTATAGAATTGGAAAAGTACAATGTGTCTGTTACTCTTCAGCCTTGTGAAAACAATTAGAGCAGACATGTATATAATTGGCCAATAATTATTTGAATGGTCTTAAAATATAATCAAAAATAGTCTGTAATTTTCAAAACAATTTAGAAACTATTTTCAGGTAATTATTAGTAAATATTTACTTATGATGTATCTAGTATAATAAAATGATAGAACATGTTTAATGCACATAGGACAGCTGCATGGAGTAGACTTTATGTTTTATATTCTTAAATGAGAATAAAACTGTGGTATCTGTTGATTTCTCTTATTCCTGTGAGTCCCAGGAGAGGGCAGGTTGTTACAGGTTTACTTGTTTTAAGTCTCTGGTTCTTAATGACAGTCATATATCAAACCAAATCCTATGACTTTTTTAAAAAATTATTTTGCAGAATATATTCACAGTGGCACCAATTTAATCATTTTGTAGTGTGCCAGTTTACTCTTTCAACTTTCGAAATGCCTTTTCATCATAATTTTCTAGTACATTAAGATTTTTAAAGTTGCTTTTTTGTGGGCTAATTATAATTTCACTTCATATGCTATTCATTCTCATAATATATATTCAATTAGTAAACTAATTGATACTTTAAGAATTTTGAGATAATAAGAATGTTTTTATTTAAATGAATATTAGGCGTAAATTGGTATTTTGACATGTTGTTAAAGTAATCAGCGAAGTTTTCACGTAGATACTCAGATATGAACAAGTTATCTGAATCTAACCTAGTTTCCCCGGTTGGGGAAAATTTCCACTTCAACTTGTCACCTTGGTTCTTTTGGTTGGTCTGACAATTAAATTAATATAAGACTGATTAACAGAAGAAAATAACCGAATTTGTAGGTATAGAGAGATCTCGTAGATGAGACCTAAGAAGTGACCAAAGAAGGTTGTTTATATACCTTTTAGACAAATAATAAATTTGTGAGGAACTGAAAAGACAGACAAACTCGGGCTGGGATAGTAATTCATAAAGTAAGTAAGCAGAATTCGTTTACAGTTAGCCCTGAATTTCCAATCTCTGATGATTAGAATGTCTCTACCTCTTGGTGCAGGAAGGGGGTAGCTTTCACATGGGAGATTTATTTCCTGCTCTCAGGAGGACAGAAAGGAGGGTCCGAGTGTTGTTCTTGCACTGGCTGTTTCTCAAGTAACTTCAATTCAATGTAATCAGTATGATTTACTAGCTGATGTCACCCCAATAAAATTAATAAAAAATAATAATCAGTGTGCCACTTTGGTGTATTTTGGGCTGGCATGCCCTGAGCCCTATCAAGTACATCAAATTAGTATATCAGAGAAAAGAAAATAACTGAAATTCAGGAAAGCATTTAAGTTAAATTCCTCATGATAGAATTGTGAATAAGAGGGGAAAGATATGAATGTTAATTAGGGAAAATAGATGAATTAGTCAGTGGAGGGAAATACAAAAACCAAAAGATCCTAATGCATTTATGTCAAGTTGGAATGACATTCTCTTGGCTCTTTTCTTGGCTCTAACTTAAGGTTTGGATGGGAATATTAAGAAAATGCTCATCAAATTAGTAGATGACACAAAATTGGAAAAGGTAAATACATATAATAAGTAATAAGATGCATTAAAAAAAGTTAACTTAGAACAGTGGACCAAATCTAATAGAATAAAAATCAACGTTATCCTGTATAGTTCTAAAAACCAATCAAATCAATAAGGATAGAGTTACGTGGTTTAACAAGAGTGACTGGCTAAACTAACTTTTATGAATTACTATTTTTTAAAATTTAAAAGTAGGACATGTTTATCAAGGCAGATTTAGCAAGTGTAGACATTTAGAAAAGAAACCAACAATAATAGCTTTATTTTTATGTACTTTGTTTTTGGTATTACAAAATTTTTTTGCCGATGTCATTTATCAGCATTTTCATTTTTGTATAGATATTTTCCCAGCTGTTTCACAAGTTTAAAAAAGTATATTGTGTATTATATATAGAATTACATAATATCTGTATATTATAGATATGTGGTGTATAATTTTTAAGGATTACTTTGTAATGATACAGAACAATACTGAACTCCAACTGCTGAAGTGGTCTTACAAGAGAATTTCTTCAGTAGAATTCCATGCTGGTTTTCATAATGAGGGATAACAAAAAAATAGTTTGTGCTTAAGCAACAGACAGGAACCATTAGAAAAGGTACATTACGGTACTGTATAAGTACATTATACAATTTGGTTTGGTTCTTTTAAATATTTTTATGGTGTAGGTATTACATAATTGATAAAATGTGTTATTATCATTATTTTAGTATATGATTTATGCAATCCTGGATTATTAATTTTAACTTTCCTATAGACTGGCTGAATTACATTATTCACCAACATTTTCATGTTTATATGTATCATATATTTCCCAGTTATTTCATATCCATTTATATTTCTGTGACCATCACAATAAAATAAAATTCAATTGGAGTAAAATTCTTAGTTCACTAAATATCTTATTTATATATTCAAATCTTAGTGTATTATTTTCTGAATACTTACTGAATTCTCCTTTCTTCACATAGTGCAAACTAGATTACCAGTATGGTTTTTATAATGGGCTGTTTTTCAATGATTTTGACATAATTTAGTAATCCCATTAGAAGTATAACATTCTAGGTTATTGTCTTTAATAGTATTTCGATTGCTTCTTTCAGAATAGAAATTATTCCTGTGTAGTATTTCTATTATGAACCCACCCCCCAGGTCTGACCTTATTTTTAACCTATTATTTTATTAATTTACTGCTCTTTCCTGTGAATTCTTAGAAAACTGGTATTTGTCATCTTCAAATACCATACCGAATTTATTGTTGGTAAAGTCATATGAATTATTTGTTGTTGTTTAAAAATTGAGTTTTTAACTTTTATTCCCAATTCTTTCATAATTTATCACCTTTTAAAAACACAATTCTTTTGTATAATCTTCTCAGTCTTTTATCTTCTTCTATATGATGGCCATCCAAGAGGTATCCAACCATGTATTATAAAAAATAGAAGCATTTATAGCTGAATTTTTTCAGACAGACTTCGTATTTCTGCTCCTATTCTTAATTAAAGATGCCATACTTTCCTTATCTTACTGACAACGTGAAATAGTTTTCTAAACTTTTTCTGGTTTCTGATCTCATCTTCAAAAATTTATTTTCTACTCACTCTTCAATATGAGATATTTTTCCCTTGTTCCAAAAGGTGTGTGTGTGCGTGTGTTTGTGTTAATGCACAACACATACTTACTTTATTCACTATCAGTTCAACAAGGGGGAGTGTAATGATTTCCCTCAGGCCTATTGTCTATGGTTTGATCGGAAGTTTGATGTTCAATTTCCGATTTCCAGTAGACTTTAATCAAACAATGTTTTGCTTGGCAATTTTTTTTCTATAAATATGTCATAATGCCTATAAAATAAAGTCTGAAGTACGACTACTGCTCATAGTGTTTATTCTATCTACATTTTTTATAATGCAGTCAGTACATCTCCATCTTGCCTAATGTTTGTGTGTTCCTGACTTCAAGTTGATTTAAGAATAGAGCTGTGTTCTGTCAGCTTGACCAGAAGTTTGATGTTCAATCCCAGCTTCTAATAGATTTATTTTCTAACATACGTAGAAATATCTTTAGTAGAAGCAAACCTGATGAAGAGAGATTATAGAATTTAGACTATAAGTAACTGTAATCAGTTTTTCAAAAAAATGTATCAATGATAAGATAGAGATCTTGTGTCAGCACTGATATTGTACCATTTCCTGAAGAAAGTTGGAGCTGTTGGAAAAGACAATTCTACTTCTGTTCAAATGATTCAAACAGAAATGGGCTTACAATAACAATGTTTAAAGTACTGAATTTATTAGTAATTAAAATCTCCCAAAAATTCTGGGAAAGGATTAGACATTATTGTTGATTTTTAATGCTGGTTTTCAGTAGTTTTCTGTGTTATCAATAGCATTCTAGAAGATAAATGATGGTGCTCTCAATGCCATGGCCTGGGTTCAATTCCCAGCCAAGGAACTACCCCTTCCTCCTCAAAAAATAGAAAAATGAGACCTCCTCGGTGGATGGACAGATGATATTTTAAATTAAAACTTTATTCAAAGCCTTTGAAAATATAAGCAATAAACATGATAATGGTATGAATAACAGACTAAACTTAAATGAAATTTGTGAATTTTATTATGTTTGTTTTACAAAAAGAAAGTTATTTAATTTTGCTTTACATATGATCAGACAATACCTGCAGTTTCATGTACAATTCTTGGTATACTCCTTAAATGAGTTAGTATGAAATCAGAGAAAATAGGATAATCTAGAGAAATAATTTGATAAAAATAACTGTCAGTATTGAGCACTGACTTAAATAGACGTTTTATTCATTAATCTTATTCATTCTTCCCAACAGTCCTACAAAGGAGGTATTATCTCCATTTTCATAAAGAGAAAAGAAGTTAGGAGGCAAATACTATTTTTATCCTGTTTTACTCATTGGTGACTTGCTCAATAGTGCATAGCTAGAAAGGACAAGAGTCAGTGTTTGACCCAGAAAGACTGACTCCAGAAATCTTAGTGTAAGTATTCCACCTTCATTGGTAGAAGGTTTAGAGATATTTATTAAAGGAAAATAATTTCTAATAAAATTTGTTTAAAAATAAAAGGCATTGATATGGATGAAATAGATCCATTATCACAAGTCATTTCTAAATACACAGAGAAGGGGGTACTGCAGAGGGGTTCAAACTTTGATGGTAAGTTGAATAAGATTGACTTTTAAAGTCTTTTCTAGTCTTGAGATTCTAAGATTTTTATAACGTCATTTTTACATTTAATACAACATTATTCACATTCTTCTCCTATTTTTACTTACTTTTCCGAACTCTCACCTCTCTTTATTCATGTGTCTCAGATAACCATTGCATCAACAGAGGAAGATGCACTATGTACTAAGATGCAAAGGGGACATCTCTAACACCTTTTGTGAAGTTGCAACATTTTTGGCAACATCAATAGGAAGCATTGAAAATGACAAATTTTCTTTAGCCTTACTGAATATCCTAAAAGAAAAAGAGTCCAGTTTTTAAATATGGATCTGTGAAACTACACAGGAAAATTATATTTTTATATTTATCTTAGCCAATATCAGTGAACTTTTTCTTTATAAACTTAAAAAAAGTCATCTTAAGTAGAATTATGTCTACAAGAGGGAAAAGAATTCCTTCTTAGAATCATGAGAATTGTGTGATTCAACTAACCTCTTAAGATGTGAGATGTCACGGCCTCAGATGCCTGAAGTACATCATGTATTCATTAGTGGATATTTTGCTCTTTCCATGGATATCCCCCCAAAACACAAAAGTTAAATGAAGTAATGAGTTTATTGAGAAAGTTCTGAGATCTTCAAACATATTCAAACAAATATTCTATAAATACAAGTATATCAACTGGCACAATTGTAGAAACATTTGGAATATATCCTAAATTTTTTACCTGATTAGAATAATTAATTTAAAATATTGATAAAAGGCACATACATTTATTCCATTAATAAACTAAAGTACATATATGTATCTAAGTATTTATTGAGTAACTTTACATTGAAGATGGTGGGAGAAATAAAAATTATTTCAGCAACCGTTTGTTGAGAGTGAATTAAGGAAGGTTTAAATTGTTAAAAATCAACTCAGGGAGTTCAACAAAATGGCGGCATGAGAGGAACCTCTGAAAAACTCATCTGGAGATTACAACTAATAAAACATCTATTCCTCACACAATGCACTATCACAGATAAGAACTCTCCACTTGGAACTCTACCCCTGGGGAAGGGAGGAGGAAGAAGGCAGCGGGACAGTGTTCTGGATCTCACTCAGTCCATAGGACAGAGGAAAGGAGGCCCAGAGGTGGGAGCATGAGATATCACAACCACACCACACTTTGGACCCAAGAGTTGCAGACAGATTTACAAAACACAAAGGCCAAATTTCACTCTGGTTCCCAGTGAAGAGGAAGTGACTGGGGTTGAGGAGCCACAACATGAATGCTGTTGCCGGGAAGAAGAAGGACAGAGGATTGTGTGTGTGTTTCTCAGCCCACAACCAGCCCAGTTTAAAAGACCAGCGTACAGGACTGGCTCAGGGCAGAATCTGTACTCAGGGAAAACCGAGAAGAGAAAGGCACAATCATGCCTAAACTCCCTGCATGATCCCTGGAGCTAAAGGAAGAAAACAAAGTCACAAACATCCCTTTCCCACAAAACTTTGCCCACCCAGTATCAGCAGCGAACACACACACACACACACACACAACTGCAGCAGTAAGGATCCAGAGAGGCTGTCAAAATAAGAAACCAGAAAAAAGGAGCTCAAAATAAATCCAAACAGACCAAAAAAACAAACAAACAAACAAACAAAAAAAGTAAAAGAGATGGGGACAGATGACCCATCAGAAATAGAGCTTAAAGTAATGATTATAAAAATGCTTTAGGAACTGAATGATAATTTCAACAGAGATAGCAAGCATTAAAGAAGACTTACAAAGCATTATAAAGGACCAGAGATAATGACTACATTAACTGAAATGAAGAATGTAATAGAAGTGACCAAAGTAGATAAAATAAAAGCACAAAGCAGTGATTTGCAGGAAAAGCCAGTAGAATACACCCAACCAGAACACATAGAAACCAGCATCCAAAAAATGAGGATGGTTTGAGATTCCTCTGGAACAATATTAAGCAGAAGAATATTAGAATCATAGATGTACCAGAAAGGACAGAGGAAAATCTAGGGATCAAGAAATTATTTGAAGAAATAATGACTGAAAATTTACCTGACCTGGTGAAGGAAATAGATATACAAACCCAGGAAGCACAGAGAATCCCAAAGAAGATAATCCCAAACAGAAACACACCAAAATACATAATAATTCAAATGACAAATGTTAAAGAAAAAGAGAAAATTCCAAAAACAGCAGGAGAAATGCAAGTAGTAATTTATAAAAGAACACTTATTTGATTCTCAGCTGATTTCTCACCAGAAACTTTACAGGCCAGAAGGGATTGGCAGAAAATACTCAATGTGATAAAAACCAAGGATCTACACCAAGAATAATGCATACAGCAAGGGTAGCATTCAAAATTAAAGGACAGATAAAGAGCTTCTAATACAAGAAAATGCTCTAGGAATTCACCACCACCAAACCAGTGCTACAAAGAATGTTAGAGGGACTTCTTTAAAATGGGAGGAGGGGTGAGAGAGTGCGTAAAATAAGGGAAAAGGATGGAGAAACTTAGTTTGATTGTTAACAGAAAATCAAAAGCAACAAAGAAACAAATATCATGGACACAGTCAATAATTTAGTAGTTACCTGAGGCTAAGGGGAGAAGGGACAGGGACACAAATACATGGTGATGGAAAGAGAGCTGACTCTGGGTGATGGACATATAATACAACATATGGAAGATGTAATGTCGAATTGTACACCTGGAACCTATATAATTTTTACTAATCAATATCACTCCAATAAATTTAACAATAAAAAATCAACTCAGAATAATTAGAAATTTTTGTGGAAATCAAAATTTCAACCACCCAAAGGCTCAGAAATACGAAGTCTGGGACATGCTGCATGACTCCTCATGCTTGCTTTCCACATTGAGCAAGCACTCTTTGGCCCAGAATAATACATGAGATCCTGAGTGAGGTCTGAGGTCACCTCACTAAGTAAGGGACAGCATATCTGTTATGAAATGTCTATTTTATATGCAAATGATTAGAGAGCTTATTTGACATTTCTTCAAGGAACCTTGACTTCATCAGGGTTCATCTGTAAAAGTCAAGACATGGACCCTGTTCATAAGAACTTTATAGTGCATCTTAAAACCCTCAGTTTTATATAACAATTTAAAACTTAAAGCATAAACTATATCTATCCTTGTGGATTGTTAAGTTTCAAAATTACTTAAAGGTTTTTCTTGTGTATATTTTTTCCTTCTTTCTTTGATCACATTATCAAACTATTTATCTGTTTTTCAGTTACTGTGCCTAGGACTTACAATTTGTTAATGTTGTATTTTTAACAGGCCAATGGTATTATTTAAAAAAATTTACCACTATCATAAAGTATAGTTTTATAAATATTAACTATAAAGGTTAATAAATACATTCTAAATGTTAAATTTTTAACTTCCAAAACAGAGATAAGGGTATATCAAAATAGTTTATTATCAGTACTTAATTTTTGTTTTTGGAGTAAGATTGCACAAATATATGAGGTTTCATCAAACTAAGGGGGGGTATGTAACCTTAAAAATATTGTCTTTCTGTACCCATTGCCTAGTATTTATGATTTGTCTAAAGGACTCCAACTATATTTTCTTACATGTGAGACACTCTTTTCTTATTAGCATGAATATTTAGGGTTCAAAGAGAACTTACGAAAGTATTTCTTAAGGTAGCTTATTGGCAAGGGAATATGATCAGATAATATTTTAAACATAAAGTAAAACAAACAATCCCAGCATTTTTTAAAATAGATCTGTAAACTCCTAGAGTATGAAGTAACTAAGGGAGAATAAAACCCACACTTACTAATTTTTAGAATTTTGCATGAATCTTTAAAGTTATTAGAGTTTCTGAGCAAAGTGAAAGGTTCAAATTTGGCCTAAAATTGAGATTAATTATATTTTATTGCAAATTAAATTACACAGTTTTAATTAGAGAAATATCACTATTAAGCTGGCAGGTGATTCAACAGAAACTATTTAGTAATTAAGCAGATGAAATCAGACAAAACAAATAAGTGATTAGAAATGGTTTAAGAAAATTGAACTTTAGCATGTGATAAAACCTAGTTTTTAACTTGTAAAAGTTAAAGGAAGCTGGCATTTGTGTCCACAAATTTTTGCATATTTGCAACATGTAATTTAAAATTTTTATAAATGGGATTTTGTGTTTTAAGTATTTTCTATACTTAATTGTGAAAATAACTTTACCTAATGCTTACAATGGATGATATTCACAGTACAATTCTGTTTTAAATAACATTTCTTAAAATGCAGCTTTACTAAGTTAAGAAATTTTATAGCATTGTAACTAAAACTACTTTGTTTTAAAATGAGTTCATTTAACACCTGCACTAGAAAACCATTTAGTTTTATTAATAATATACATCTTGTCACTTTAATACCATAATTGTGAGTTTATTTTCTACCTTATTCTTCTATGCCTTAAAATCTTCTTTCTAAATAACTATATGACCAAACTTCTTAAAGTCTCCATGAATAGCAATATTATTTTCTTTATTTCTCCATAGAATATGTAAGGAAAAGGAATAAGAGTCAGAAAATGAGCCATTGATGGGGGATATAGTGTAATGAAGATTGCTTCAGGTAGTGCTGTATCAGTTATACTATATCAATGATATTGATACTATGAAGCAGTGATAATCAACCAATTTATACTATTCCTATTAACAAACAAGTGTAGCCCTGAAATTATCTCTCTACCTCTGTTACCCTTTAATCCTTTTGTTAATTTTCCCTACAGGAAAATAACATATACGACAAGTAACTGTAGCTATGCCTTAGTCTCTACAAGACAGTCTACCTCTACTTAAAACATAGGAAACAGCTTTTTGTAAGATTAAAATGCACCTGTAGAAAATTACAAAAAGTATCAAGTACAAAGAAAATGTATAAGAAAAATATTTTTCAGTCTTAGAATGCAAAAATTAAGACATGAGACAATAGAAAGTTTTAAAAACCTGTTGAAAGATCTCAGTGGTTAAAATAACTTTATTAAAAATGGTAATAAATATGTATAAATTAAATATCTGTAATTATACACACAAAAATCTCAGAGATCATTCTTCTTTTTGTGCATACCTATGTGGAAGTGGGGTTTTTATATCTTACTTATATTCTTGTTTGATGTACCAAAAATAATATGGTAAGAGCAAATGTAATAAAATTGTTACTTGGAAAACTAGAAAGATGATCAAGTCTTTAATATTCTACAGGCCAAAGTAAACTTTGTAACTTTTAATTGTTCTCAGAATTTAGATTGCCTAGATTTTTAGACATTTTACCTGAGTTTATGCTTGGAAAGTGGCTGAAAATTAAATTTATCTCTCTAAACAGTGAAAGTAGTATGCAATCACCTAGTAATTATGTCCTTTGGAGTATTTTCAAAATCTCAATGGCTTATAGTTATAAAATGACAGACATAAATACCTCCTTCTCAGAAAGTTGAATGACCTCACTGACTTTGATTAGTATTTATATAGTATCTTAATAAACCTGTAATATTTCGATAAACCTATCTGCCAAGAAACATGTAAGGGAAGTGGGTGTTTTATTTGCATTGCTTTGAGAAAATATCAACTTTAAGAGTTCTATGACTTCTGCTGAAAACTCAGATCTGAAAATAAAGCCAAATCAGTCTAATGAATTCATGAGTACAATGGCCCAAAAGACCAACTTCTACAGTTAAGAGACAAAAATTTCTTGCTTAAATGAGATTGTAATCACACATACTGATTGGACAGAAACAATTGAAAGTATTGATTATAGTGCTCTATGTTTAAATCTATTGACTTTAACGTACAGCATAAGCCAGAACAACTGGCTTCTCTTGCAGCACCTAAGCCAAAAGCCTCTACAGACAGGAAGATAATTCTGTCACGGGTTGTGTCCCATTCCCCTCCCTCCCCCTCAGAATTTTAAGTTCTTAAGAACTCTTGATTATGGTGGAGAAAGTTGGAAAGTCTTACCATATGATAATTTTTACAAAGCAACTTTTTGTGAAGAGTCATGTCTAAAATGAAAATGTATTTCAGTTGAATATTTTATGATTTGCTGCTATATAGCAAGAACCAGCAGCTGGGAGGTAGCTGTAAGAAGAGTTATAGACAGTATTCCTCTGAAATGTGTAGCAAAGCAAAGGATGAAGGAAGGGATGAAGGAAGGTTCTTTTACTGGCCAACTGTGTCCTCTTGGCCAGCATACTTTAAAAATAATTCTGCTAAAACAACCTTTTATATCACACGAATTTGGATAAAGTGTAGGTCAAGAGTGCAATGAAAAATATATTCAATGACTGTTAATATTTGACCTCAGAGATTTATGCTAAATTTTTAAATTAGTCAAGAAGGAGGAGCTCATGGTTTTGTTAAAAATTTGTATTTTGAAGTAAAACTTAAATACTTTAAAATGCACAGCTTTTATAAAATGTAATTTTTTGATAAATTTATTGGGGTGACATTGGTTAGTTAAAACTATATAGGTTCCGGGTATACAATTCTATGGTACTTTGTCTATATGTTGCAAAAAGATGCACACTTTTTAAGTGGACAGTTTCATGAGTTTTTATTACTCATATACTCTTGTAACCAACATCTCAATCACGATGTAAGACTGTGCTTCCCACCAGTAATTCCCGAAAACTCTGTCGGCAAGCACTGCTATAATTTCTATTAGCAGAGGTTAGTTTCACCCGTTCTTGAACATCACGTAAATGAACTCGTACAGTGGGTAGTCTTTCATCTGGTTTGTTTCATTCAACATTATGTATTGAAAGGCATTCGTCTCTTTGCATGAATCAGTAGTTTATATATTTTATTGCAGAATACACATATATTTCATTATGTTTTTTCATTTTCATGTTGAAAGTTGGGTGGATTCCAGTGTTTAGCTATTAATAAAACTGCTATAAATGTATATATTATACAAATATTTTGGTGTGCATATATTTTTATTTCTCTTGTTTAAATACCCAAAGTGACATTGTTGGGTCATAGGGTTGGTATAGATTTATCATTATGAGAAACTGCTAAGTAGTTTCTCAAAGTGGTTATGCCATTTTAAAATTCCACCCGTGGCATATGAAAAATTTACTTGTTCCACCTCCTTGCCAAATTTCGGAATTCTGAGTTTGTAAAATTTTAGCCATTTTAATGTGTATAATGGTATCTTAATGTGATTTAAATTTTCCTGATTACTAATGATACTAAGTATTTTTCCATGTGTTTATTGATGATTTCTATATCTTCTTTTGTGAAGTTGCTATACAAATCTTTTCCAATTTTTTAAACTTAAAAAATATGTATAGAGCAGTTTTAGGTTCACAGCAAATGGAGAGAAGGATACAGATATTTCCCATACACCACTGACCCACACACGTATAGCCCCTTCTATTATCATCACCCACCAGAGGAGTACATCTATTACAATTGGTAATCCCACATTGACATAAATACTCACTACACCCCGTGTCTTTAAGGGTAATTTAAAAAATATTAATAAAGCCACATAGCTTTCTTATGCTTACAGTTTTGATAATACATTTTTCATCCTTTACTTTTAACCTAGTTATTTGCATATGTAAGATGTATGTATCCCTTATAGATTACTTTTGATTATACATTATTTTTAATAAATTCTAAAGATCTCTGCTTTTAATGTTATATATTATTTAAATATTTAATATTTAATATAATTATTTAGGTCTTTGTATGACAGCCATTTTCTGTTTAATAATCCCATCTATCTTTTGTCTTCTATTCCTCATTCTTGCTTTTGCTTAGATGAGGTTTAAATAATTTTAATTATTTAACTATGTCTATTGGCATTATTTTTCTATGGTTGCTGAAATTATAACATGCTTTCTCAACATGTCATAGTCTACTTGGATACTAAATATAGTTTCTTACATTTATTCATGTATTTACCATTCCCAGTGCTCTGATACTGTCCCCATCAATCTGAATTTCCAACTGAATTTCTCAACTATTTTCTTTTACATTTTGGAAGGATATTTTTACTAGATAAAAATTTTAGGTCTTTTTTTTTTTTAACACTTGATGATGTTATTCCATTTCTTTTAAGCCAATATATGTATTTTTAATGTCAGCCATCATTTAATTTCTTACTGTTTTTCTAAAGGTACTCCATCTTTTAAAAATGTATTTGTTTTACTGTTTTTAAGATTTTCCTTTTGTCTTTCATTTGCACAAGTTTGTTGTGAAGTGAGTAGGTGTGACTATTTTTGTATTCAGTTAATTTTTTACATCAAATTTTAGGGAAATTTTATCCATTATTGCTTTGTTTGTCATTATTTGTTGTCGGTTGTTCCTGTGTGTGTATGGGCATGCACACATGCATACGTGTGCAAGTACATATGCCCCATTCTTTTCTTTCCTGGAAAATCCAACACATGAAACTTCGATCACTTGATACTATTTTTAAATTATTAAAACTTTTTGCATACCTACCTACCTACCTCTACCTACCCCTCTCTGTCTCTCTCTCTCTCTATCTCTCTCTCTCTCTCTCTCTCTTTTTCTCTCTCGATTAGATACTGTTTACTTCTTTGTCTTCAAGTTCATTGACACTTTCTTATATAGTCTTCAATATTTATCACTACTAATAAATTAATTTCAGATACTCTCGGTGAGCATGACCTTTATGTGTTTGCTCTCTTTCAAAGATAATAGTAATATTTGTGTGGTGTTTGCAAATGGTGGTTTTATATATATGGTTCAGTTTTATCATATAAGTGGTTATGTCCAGTAATGATTACTCAGCCATGTGCTGAAGCAGAAATCACCTATATTGTCTTTTTATGTGGTCAGCAATGTTTATATATGATATTACTTATAGTTACTATTATTTTTGTGCAGATGTAGTTGAAAAAATTCATAGTACTGAGAAATATAGTAGGTTAGTAAATATGTTAATCATGATGGTTTGAGATTCTGAACACATAACAATTGTATTATGTTAGACTACATGTTCAAGTTAATGATAGATAAAAAGATCAACTTTGAGAATAACTACTTTATCACTGCTCTTGGTTTTATATAGCTTCATTTCAGTCAAACTTTATTTTTCTTCAAGTTCCAATTTTAGAAGTTTGGAAAAATATTAAATATCAATTACTTTTTCTATCTGTGGTAACTCAGATTTTCTATCAGTAAACTGCCAATATTTGGAAATTATCATAACCAACAATTCACATATACTGATATCATTGGATTTATGCCAATTAATTTATTTAAATTAATTATATAACAGAATATTAATAATCTATATTCTTGTTTTGAGTGAATCATTTATGATAATTGAAATGGTAAAATTGAATAGTTCAGAAAGCAGTTCTTAATTCTAAATTCTTATGTGTTTTACAAACAGAGCTTTGTAATTACTTTCTAGGTGATTTGTATGCTTCACATGTATGAAATTTGAGATTCTTACACTCACAAATGTACTGTGATCCACATTATTATTATTCTTAACTCTGCTTAACCTGTCCTTAAATATGAAATTATGGAATAGTTATTGGTTATAATACAATCCTTTGAAATGCATTATGAAGCAGGAAAGTTCTAATGATATATTTTCTAAACTTAAACTGATTTTTCTCAGCGTATGGGACTCAATTTTAAAATATAGGATAATTTTATGTATAATCTAATAAATAAATATATTTACTTTTTGAATGTGATAGAAAAAGCTGCAAATTGGAGTACTATTTCTGTCTCTGACTTTTCAACACATTAGTTTTGCTGAGCCTTTCCATCTTCCTCATCAGGTCTTATCTGTAAAATTCCTATGATATATCAGGTCAGTGTTTCTTAATACATGCATGGAATTTTAAGGAGAAAAAGTTGTTAATACATCTTCCTAGTGTTTACTTAAATAATATTATAATAAAATAATGTAATATAGCCATGTAATTTATAGATGGTGAAAATACTCTACTATTTCTCAAAATAAAAGGTAGAACCTAATTCCCATTTCCTTGAATTTGGGCTAGACTTGATTACTCATTTGATCTATAAAATTTGACAAAAGTAATATTATGGGACCTTTAAGGCTAGGATATACAAAACCTTATAGCTTCTACTAGTGCATTTTGAGTACTTTCTCTATGAATCCTGAGCAGCCATGTTAAGAAATCTGACTACCCTGAGACTATCTGTTGGGAGAAAGTTAGCCATAGGTCTGATTGCCACTTGGGTATATTATCTTCTCAAGGATGTTTGTACAGTGAACAGTCTTAAAACATACGAACAGTACCACGCTCCAGAGCAGAGGGAAGCAATACATACCAACAGTTTTTAAAAATTCACATTACCCAACCTTAGAACCCAAGTTGAATTTTTCTAGAACTCAACTCGCTGTTGGCCTACCTGCCATACCCTGGGGTGCTTGGAAGCGTGGGAAACTGACACAAATATGTTGATGGTCCTTGCTGTGTTGTAAGTCATAAAGTCATTTGTTTGTGATCTAAGAGTTTCATGTCTTCTACAGGCATCCGTTAAATTATGTCAGACTAACTTGTTCACTTACAGGTTGGGTGAACTCTCAGACCCTTCACAGTTTTTGCTTCTACTACATTGCAGAGGCTTCTGGTGCTGAAACTAACCTTTCAGTCATCCTCACAAAATATAAGCCCTTTAGACCAGCCCATCTGCCAGCTGAATATGACCAAGTTATCCCAGTTAGCATCACAGTGAGCAGAATTCCCAGGCTGAACACAGTGCATCCAGAGATAATGAAATAGTCATTGGTTTAAGTCACTAAGTTTTGGGATACTTTGTTTATACAGAAAGAGATAACTGGAACAATTTGTTAAAAAACACTTTCATTGCATGTATAAACAAAATTAATGTATCAATTATTTACAAACATAATGGCACACATTTTGAGGTTTCTTTTCTTAACTTTTCAACTTTAATACTTACTGGTTTCTGTAGAAATAAAAAATTAGCTACCATATTGTACTCTTTTAAAAAGTTGTTCAAGTAAGTCAAAATACCCTTGAGGATAGGAAGATGGGAAATAGAAGATATGATGAGGTGATTATGCATCACATATGTACAGACATCTAAGACATAACCTTTTCTAGATGCAGAAACAAAGTTGTCAGAAAAAAACCACCATGGGGGATAAATCTATTTTATTTTTTGTTCATTCAACAAATACAATAATCAGGTAATTTTTCTACAACATAGAGGCCCTAGATAAGAGAGAATGTAGAGAAAAGGGTCTTGGATGAAGTTGCATTTGCATTGTCACATCTCTTTAAAGAACTAGTTAAGTGCTGCCTAAGATACCAAACGAGAGTAAAAATACAATACTAATTAATAATTAATACTAATTAATAATTCCCTAGAGAGTTAAAATATAATAATACTAATTTAAGATTTTATGCTGAAATCTAATGATTTTATGTAGAAAACTTTTACTGTTCTGTATATTACTCAAGAACCCAATTAAATAAGTCATATTTCTATTTCAAAAGAATAAAAGTTCCTATGAATGTTATTTTAAGTCAATAAACTAGCAAACTTTTTTATATATCTGTGATGTGTGAAGCACTCTCTTGACATAGATAATATAAAATAATACATGACACACATGTTCAAGGAGCTTATAGTCACAAGACAGCCTTATATTCCTGAAATTGTATATATTGTTAAATATTTGATTTTTGTATTCTATTTCATAACAAAAAAGATTTAAGTAGTCTCCTAAAGATATATGTGAAAACAGTTGTGGAGAAGTAAAAATAAAGATCAGAATAATATAAAGAATCAGAAGAACACAGGTTATGAAGTTTAGAAGAAGGCATGTTCTGTTACTACAAAAACATTTTATTGTATTGGAGGTGATTAAAAAGGGGTTATATTTAGGGAGATATGGAGCTAAAAACAAATCCTGGCAAAGAACTGTGATTGAAAAATAGGTTTGCTAAAATACAGAAACAAGAAAACAAGATGGTTATAAATGGAACAAATGCTTGGGTCAGACAGAATGTAAAAGGTACATGCATGGATAATAAGACAGATACTTGGTTCATGAATGTTCTCAGTCAAGTCTCTTTCAGTTTCAAGTAGCTGAAGTACACTTAATTATTATAAGCAAAATATTTCTTGTCATTACAAAGTGTACCTCACAAACCAGCTGGCTCTGTCTTGAATGTGTGAATTCCACCTTTCCAATCTCTTCAGCAATGACAGAGTTGATGGTAACCATCTCAGTGCCAAAATCCACAAGGAGTAAATCATGTAGTTTCAACTTGGGTAAGGATTCTATCCCTAGGCTCTTCTTGAGGAAGAAATTCTCTTGAGAGGGTGGCTGGAGTTAGGCTGACACGCCAAAAAATTCTACAATTATATTTGGTTGATAGACTGTAGAATATCTGAGGACAGAGTCAGATCTATACTTAGAGGACCTTCATCTGACTTGAGTATGAGTGGTGGGGTGGTCCATCGGAAGTAGAGCAATCCCTTGGGAAACAAGTATTAAGAGAAAGGAGGTTAAGATCCTCGGTATCTTGTAATAATTGGAGTGTTCTATTATTCATCTTTAGATGTGGAAAAAGCCCTAGGCTAGAAATAGAAGGTGATGGCACTTGGCTTTTGCCATTAATGAGACATCGACATAGAGAACTACTACCTCAAACTTTGTCTCTTTTTCTTATCTGTAAATTGAAGATCTAATTGGCACTAAATATCCATTCTAAGCTAAAGTGTTACACGATTTAATGATGTGATTCTAAATTTTGTCAAAGGTTGCATTTTATGTAAAATATTTCTGGATCACCTACTATATGTAAAACATGATATTAAGTGCAACTGAGGTCTAAGGTAGGCAGAATAATGACCCATAGATGTTCTGCACCCTAATTCCTAGAACCTGTGAATATACAGGGTCTGGCACAAATAACACTTCTTTTTTATGAGGTGATAATGTATACCAAATCTTTTATTACAAAATCATAAGCATATAATTCTGTAACATTACAATATCACACTCAAGCACACTTTAGGTGACATTTTAGGTTCAAGTTGCTGTCCATCTTGTGTGAGACATTACACACAGGGTCTGGCATTACTTCTGCCAGACCCTGTATTTTATCACATGCAAGGGGAAGTAAGGTTACAGATAGGATTAAGGTTGCTAATTAGCTGACTGGGGAGCAGAGCATAATCACAAAAATTCTGGTAAGTAAAAGAACTGGCAAGAGTTAGACTAAAAATGATGCCGTGTGAAAAAACTCAAATGGATATTTTTGCCTTTGAAAATAAGAGAGGGCCATAAGTTAAGAAATGTGGGATGCCTCTAAAAGTTGGAAAAGTCAAGGAAATGGGTTGTTCTCTGGAGCCTATAGAAGAAGCATAATCCTGACAACCCAGTGAGACCTATTTGGACTTCAGATCTCATGAATGTAAGATAATATATGTGTTGTCTGAAGCCACCTACTTATTGGCAGTTAGTTATGGCAGCTATAGGAAATTAATACACGTTTCAGATGTTAAAAACACAGTATCTGCCTTGGAAGAGCTTATATTTTGGCATAGGAAATAAGTTGAATGTACATGGAATTTATATCATACAAGGTAGAATATGACAAATGTATAAAAGGAGATAATCTAAGTATCTGCTGAACTCAGCTTATCATCTCATAAATCCAAAGACAAGGGGTATCCTAAATACATTCATTCAACACTGTGCTAAGTTCTAGCACACAGTAAAGATCGAAACCAAACACCATCCTGTTCTCATGGGGTTTACAGTGTCATACAGATGAACAAATAATTAGTTCATACCAATAAAATACAAAGTTGAAAATTTGACAGCTGATATAAAAGAAACATACATGTTTCTCCTAGACCATATAAGAGTGGAATTTGAAATGAGCCAATAGGTTCCAGAAGACCTCTCTGAAAATGTGATCATTGAACTGAGCCCTGAAGAATGAGTAAGGGTTATTTAGTCAAAGAACAGAGAGAAAGACATTTTGGGCCTTACCTTTATAGCAGGAGAACATAGCAAATAATAAAGAACTCAAAGATGTTCTGTGAACAGCGGGGAGAGAGAGAGAGGGAGAGGAAAGGGAGAGCAGGGGAGGGAGAGGTGAACCAGTTAGCTGGCAGTGAGAAAACGCTTAGTGCATACAGATTTGGGTTGGATCATTCAAGGCCACTTAAAGAGAATTTGTATTATTACAAGACTAAAGAACATTAAATAGTTTTGAATAAAGGGATAAATAATTCATATTGCATAACAAGAACACCCTGTGTATGTGATAGAACTATGTGAAGTTGGGGGAGCAAATTGGATATGGATAGAATTCAGAGACATTTTGGTATTGAATTGACTTGATGTGAAGTGAGGATAGAGAGTGCTATAAAAAGCATAGTGATCAGTATAACACGCTGATGGAATCAGTGCCCCCACAATTGTAAGTAACCTATATTCAATGCTTACAAATTGCCACAAACTCTCCTTACCACTTTGTAAGTATATGGGTTAATTTATTTGGTACTCACAGAAACCCCAGGACATAAATACTATTATTGTCACAAACTTGCATCTAAGATCCTGAAGAACAGAGAGATGAAATAAATGCCTAAGCTCACACAGCTACTAAGTGGAACATCAGGGATTTGAATTCAAGTAGAACTTTCTTGCTATAGCTATGAAAATTACTTGTTAAAGGAAGTCATTAGGGACTGTGATGAGAGCTTGAATAACACAGGTAGAAGCCAGTAAACAGTAAACTGAAAGTGTCTAGTGACTTTCATTTTCTCAGAAAAGTAGGAGGGAAGGAAATAGATGGGAGAGGGAGACTGCATGGTTTCTTTGGATAGTTGATCGGATGTAAGGAATTTTCCTTTCTGGCAGAGCGGATAGTATGTATATCTGACCAAAACTCTTGGCTTCTTATGCTTTAGGCCAAACAGAGGGCAGCATGGTGCCTATTGTGAGGCTCTGATGTCACCTCCGGCCCTTATTTCTGTCCAGAAAGTATCTAGCTGCAAACTGTTCTTGTTATATTGACAATGGCTGGATTTTTTTGGACAGTCCTCTTATATGAGCAGCCCAATAACTCCAGGAAGATTTCCTGTCCTTAAATTGTGGTCCTTTTAAGAAAGCAGAAGTCTCATCCTGTGCTAAAGAATGTGACTTTCTAGGCTAGGTTACGTTGGTTACTAGGCTCCAAACTTCTGTCTCCACATTAGAGACCAAAAAATACACATAGAGAGCACTGGAATACTGACAAGTCAGAGATGAAATGTGCATGTCTTTTCTAAATGCAGAAAATAAATTAGTAGTAGTACTGAAAAATAGTCCATGTTTCTAAATTCTGGTACCTTTTTTCTTTTACATATGTGATTTTAATATTCCAACAATAATAATTACTTTGATAGTTTGCATGGGTAAGGAAGTTTGTTTGCTCTTACAACTTTGAGTGGCAAAAAATTAGCTAAAATTCTTTTTATAGATCAGTGATTGCAAAAGCCAATTGCCAACACTAAGAAGGTGTTACTCAAAATTAACACACAAAGATTTCTTTAACTTTAATGCTAAATATTAGATCCATGACAATTTAAGTAACTTCAATTTTACTTTATCTCTTAGTAAAATATTTAATATGTATAAAAAACAAGAAACCTATTTTAAACTTTATATTTCTGTTAAACTACGTATGAATTGCTTTAGGCCATGCTCAAGTTAAAACAGAGCACTGTTCAGAGAGGTCTATTAAAGTTTGTCATCAACTGGTAGTTGAACTAAAAGAAATAAGATGCAAATAACTCATGCCATGATTTACAACTTACCCATTAGTTTCTCAACAGGGTAAACTGAACTTCTGTATGTCTAGCTAGTTTTCAGTCACTTGCCTTGGGCTAGCAATTAACCATTTGCCAAGGTCTGAGTGTTTAATACGAATGAAACATGTTTTAAGATTGATGAAGATCATAAATATTAAGTATAATATTAGGAAATAAGCCTCACCAACATCACTTTCATATGCCTGCCTATGCACCTGTGCCACCTCTGCGTCATTGAAGACAAATTTCTAATTGTGTGTTGGAAATGTGATGCATCCTACAAGTGAGATTTTAATAGAGGGGCTAAGGAGATGAAGAATAGGAGTCTGTAGAGCATTTATCTCTCTTGTTTAAATTTTAATAAAAGGATTCACTTAGTTTTCTTAAAGAACTAATATCATCATTAAGAAAACTAGGATGCAGATATTATGATATTCTAGGATGATTTTGGCATCCATAGCACACAGTTGTAAATATTTCCATGAGCTAAGATGAATGTGGTAGAGCTAAGCCTATGTTTTTTGTTTAAACACTTGCTTGATTTTGTGGAGCAATGTTACAGAGCTCCCTGTTTTTACACTTAGAGCTGCCCGCATCAGGAATCTGCAGGAAGCAATTCCTAATATTTTAAAAAAGAAACACAAATTTGTTTTATTTCTGGGCTGTTCATCTAAAATATTACAAAATGTGTTTTGAAGCAGGTTTCATAGGAGAGGTTTCAAATTGATTTCTTGGTTGTTAAGCTAAAAAAGACTTTTGTGGAGAAGGGACAGGGTCTCAAATATATGGTGATGGAAAGAGAACTGACTCTGGGTGATGAACACGTAGCAAAACACATAGATGATGTGTTGTACACCTGGAACCTATGTAATTTTTACTAACATTGTGAAGACCAGTTACTCTACAGTATTTTGGACCTGAACAAGATGTATAATTCTCCCTCCACCCACCACTTATTCACATGAAGTCTTTGTTCTAGAAGAAGAAAAGTATAATTTATTGTAATAAAAATAAATATTTAATAAAATGATCACAGCTCTTAGTTCTTTTAATAGTTAACATTTTAAAAACTAGTCTGGCCAAGGAATGAGGGACTGTTCTCTTGTTTACATGATTAGCTAATCTAGATGAGAGTTGAAGGGAAACTGTCTTTAGGAGGTGCTGAGAGCTAGCAGCAGGATGGACAGAGGTGACAATAAGGGAAGAAAATTCATCTACATACCCAGCAGGTATCAGTCATTTATATATTCATCTGTTTTCAGTTCTCAACTTGATAAGAGTGTGTCCATTTCATGGTGCCTTGCAGAGAAAATGAAGTGTGTAAGGTCATTCAATAAAGATTAAATTAAAAACATATTCCTATTGCACCCTCAGGGTCCATTAGCCTTGATGAGTGTACAAATACGTTCTTTGTTATATGTGCTCCATCCTGAAAGAGATTGTGTGTTTCACTCATTATAAATGTGCACCTGAAAAGATTGAACATTATCCCCTCTTTTTTAACTGACCTGTGGCCACCGCTGGGTTCATTAGTGCAGAACATCTTTTCCACTGGCTGAGTCTGCCCTATTGTTTTCCTTGGCCAGGGTCAAGTCAAGGGCA